>APFE031585746.1:44555-130205 GCA_000404065.3 Pinus taeda | reverse complement strand
CTTCTAGAGCCTTCTAGAAGAGTGTTTGACGTGTATTGAGCGCCTCCAGATGGTTGATGCATCCCTATGATAGAGGAACTTATCCCATCAAGAGAGGAGCTACCCCATCCAAAAGAGGGAGTATCCCATTGATGTTGGAACTAAATAACTTCCTCTAGAACACTATAAATACAGGCATTGGGCCAAGGGAGAGGAGGTTGAAAGCTGAACATTCCAAAGGGTAGATGCTGCTGGAATTAGGACTTCCATTGTAAGCTTGTGAGGAGAGATTACCATCCTTTCTTGTTTCATTTGGAAGTGGGTGAGCTTGTCAAAGTAGAGGAAAACTCTTGATGGACCCTGGGAGGAACTTGCACAACACCAAGGCTCAGGTTGTAATGGTTTCTTTTTTGTTTCCTTAATACAAATAAGTCCATTCTTCTCAATGATTTGTTGTTAATGAATTGTTTCATATACTCCTTGGTCTATATGTTGAATATGCTTTGTTTTATGGAATATTCAAGTGTTACGTAATCGTTTGATTGTTAGTGTATGCAGGTTTCAAAGTGAAGGAGGAGCTCATCCGGATCAGCGAGGCTGGACTGCTACAACAAGCGTTGGACTTGAGGTAGGATCGAAAAACACTTGGTTTCTCATAGAATAATGTATGTTTAGAGAAAGATTGCTTTTAATTGTCTTGTTTGTCACTAGAGAGTCTTAGACTCCTAGGGAGGTTAGTTTTGTCAGCAAAAATAACTCTTTCCGCATGACAAACTTTACACAAAGCGCATAGAGGTGATGACTTTGGGGCCTTAGGCTCTGGAGAAGCTTGGGGAGCCTTGTCCTTGGGTTCTTTCCTCTTAGCTTTGCCCCCCTATCCTGATGCTTTCGCAATAGGAGTGGGTTCCTATTGAGGTTGTGATGGAATTGAAGCAGCGGCAGGGTCCATAGGGGCTGGTTGAACCAGGGTCAAATCGTGATAAGGTATTAACTGACCAGGCAGAATGCTTGTAGGGGGATCAATGTACCATAATGGGATCCCAAAAGTCATGTTAGGAAGGACCAGAAAAGCCATGATAGGGACAAAAAATACTCCCAGAGGGGGCAATAAGAAAGGTATCTGGCCTACAGGGTAATGTCCTGGCAGAATATCCCCTGGATGGTTGAGACCGGGAGGAATAGTTCCTGGTGGAAACATAGTAGAGGCACCCACAAATGGAGGAGGTCCTGGGGGGGTGGATCCAGAGGGATCAGCTGGGATGGCAACAATGGGGTGCTGAGGAGTTGGTTGTTGATTGGATGTACTGGACTGCTTGAGAGCAACCCATGACGCTTGTAACATACAAACACTCATAGAGTTAGGCTCTAATATGAGAGGGGGAGGACCAGGGAAAGCACACAAAAATGAGGAATCTTTATAGACTCCAGGTGAAACACCGTTGGGAGGAGTTGAAGACTGTTTATCTAACACCAATGAGATAATGGGCTCGGGGGAGGTCACGGATGCCGGCTCATAGTATGTCAACTGATCGATGGTGATGATCTTCCCTTCATGGGGGAAGCACATCTGGCGGAACACCGCAGATGCGATGGCTGAGATGGAGTATGTGTAACTATGACCTAACATAATGTTGTAATCCAAAGGGGCATCAATAAGTTCAATGTCGACATGAATAGTCTTGCCCGCAAGGGTCACTGGACAATTGCGGTACATGCCAAGAGGCTGGGAGGAGTGTCCATCCAAAGCACACAAAGTGATGGTGGAGGGGGACAACTCAGGTGAATTGAGTTCTTTCCAAGTGGCAGCAGACATCATGTAGGTGGATGGACCTTTATCAATAATGCATCGAGAGATGATGGCATTACAGACTCAGACTGATATTTGGAAAGCAACAGATGAAGGCAATGGGGGATGTCCTGATGTATCAATCAGGAAGACAATCAAACGATCGTCAGAAGGACCTACTGCACCCAAAGCAGTTAGTAGAGATTTATTTTGAGATGGGCAAGACTGGAGTACTTCCAGTGTCGACATGGCGCTAGGTGATTGCGCCAAGTCGTCTACTATACTGTATGTATGGGCAACTCAATTAGAAGCCTCATTATGGTGTAATGGTCCCTTTGGAATCTTGGGAATGGAGTCAACTTTAGGTTGAGGGATATGTAACAGACCATTTGGTGTTGTAAGAGGCTCAGAAGATGCTTTGTTTGTGGACTCAATGGCGGATGAAGTTGATGGCTTGTCATATTGACGCAACCGAGTTTGCAGGTTGATATAAGACGGATTAACCTCATCAGAATTCATCATAAGTATCTGGCAGTCACCGGGACCGGAAGGTTGGGTGGAATGGGCTGCTTGACCTGGCCGAGGTTAAGCAACAACAAATCCTTGTTGAGGGAAAGGATTTGTAAGCATTGTCGATTAAGATGGTGTAGGATTCTAAGGCAATTATTGACCTCTAGAAGCTACTTGAGCTTCCCACATTTGGCGCATCTGGGGTAAGAGAGGGCACTCATGTGTATAATAGCCATGTACACCATAACATGCACAAGGCTTTTTCATAAGAATAGCCTTATTCTTCTTGGGCTAGCTACCCTATTGTTGGTTGTTGGTATTAGGCTGGTTCCCCTGGGGTTCACTAGGTTGATTACCTTGATTACCCTGGTTACCCTTGTTACCCTTCCCCTTATTATTTTTCTTCAAATTTTGGGGATTGGTCGCACTTTGTTGCGCAAACACTTAACCTTGAGGGGTCAATGGCTATTGGGCCTAAGGATGCCTTGGAAGTTGTGGTGCTAATGCTTGAGGGGATGGAGCACTCGACTATACATAAGGAGGACTAACAGTTTGGTAGATAGGTTGGGGCCCTTAAAACATGTTGCTAGAAGGAGGGGAATAAGTGTTATAGGAACTGGTTCCCCCCTATGGATAGCCACAACTTTGCTGAGTATATGGCGAGGGATGTGAAAGGGTTCCAATGATACCATCAACGGCGTGAGATGCCCTCGGTGCATTGGCACTTCCAGGACGAGGAAGGTCTGGAATGATGGTATAGACATAACCAAATCGCACATAAATCAGGTCATATATTAGAGCGGTCTGGAGATCTTCTCCCTTGGTCTGAGGAAAATGGGATGCAACATCTTTTCCAATGGGTGCTAAAAGGCTCCTAAGAAACCAATCTAGATAGACACGGTCTTCGAAGGGCAGGGCACGACATGTGCTCCTCTTTCTACGCCACTCTTGAACATGGTTGGAAAGGCGAGTGGTAGAGGACTGACAGAATGAGGTCAATAGCTCCGTACCAGTGTCGTATTGGAGAGGTAACTGGAAACATGAGAGGAATGCTTTAGCAAGCATCATGAAAATGGAATGAGATGTGGCAAGCTAGTCTACATAGCATTTTACAGCATCTCCAGTGAGCATGCATTGGAGGAGCCGAAGAAGGTTGGAGTCATCGGTAATGGAATTGGATGAACACCACATGTGGAAGGAGAGGACATGGTTGGTCAGATCCTCTCCAGCATTACCCTCAAACTTTGGAATGTTTGAGGGAAGCTTAGTCGGCATAGCATGCCAACCAACATCATGGTGTATGGGATTGTTTATCAATTGGATAAAATCTGGTAGACTTAACCCAGCCATAAAAGGGAGCATGGGGGCTACCATAACAATTCCTGAGACTATTTCGCTTGATGTGACTACTGAGATAGAATCAGAGCCAACACCAGGTTGGGTTCTTGCACCAGCTGTGGGTCTAGACATGGTGATGATATGTAGTGGAAGGAGGCTCAGAATCAGATGAGGAATCAGATGAACAAGGAGAAGAGTCAGAATGGGGACTCTAAGTGCTATGAACTCAAACCTAATGAGGAGGAATAATATGCCCAAGCGAAAACTAGGGGTGAAGGCCTAATAGTCTCTGTGACAAATGCCTTGGGGGCATAATGGTGGAACGACACACGTGACACGGAAATGGTGAAGGGAGATCAACAATATGCCTTTGTCTCGATGAGGAGAGATAAATTTTTTATGTTAAGTCTTGGCTTGGCGGTGTAAAAAAAAGCACCCTTTGCTTAAGGTGTGCTTGTGTGTGTAAGTGTATTTATTGATTAAGCCCAGATCGTGTTTATAAAAAAGAAAAAATCTTGCTGAAAATAAACTGAAATTAACAATAGAAAATGAACAAAAAAACAATTAACTAAACCCCACCCAAACTGGATTTGCAAACATTGTGCTAGTGGGTGGCGAAATCAACTAAAAACACACTAAAAAGGTCAAGAGATCTAAGTGTCAGTGTGAATGGGATCAAATGACACTAGGCTACTGGAAAGTGGTGCAGCAAAAGAAAAAAACCAGAGAGGAAGATCGCTGCAAAAGGATAAGGAGATGGGTGAAACACCTAGGGCAACCGATGGGACCCTAAGGCCAATGACCAAACAAGGTTTAATATGAAACTATGGATGGCAACTTTATATATCTGAAATAGAAGGGTACATATTTGGAGAATATGGCTGAAAGTTCTGCAGAAACTTAGACTACTCACTCAACTAAACTTCTCTTATAAAGGTGGAAGCATACTAGAAGCCCTAAGGGGCTAAATTCCACTTCGACGACTAAATAAGAGTATGTCAAGGCCTAATCGGGATGAGAGAGAGGTCAAACAACCCAACAGACAGCTCTCGGCAAAACCCAGAAATAGATACGATAAAAATCTGAAAACCCTAAAATCACAAGTACTAACCTGTTTTTAGGGGGGTCGTACTTTTTGGGCTGAAAAGCACGCTCTAGACTCCACATCACACCTTTTGGGGTAAAAGGTGTGATTTATGCTTCTTGATTCTCGATCAACAAATCTCGGAAAAAATTGTCGTCTCTGTCATGGTTGGTTCCTATGGCTTGCGGAAAAGACCAGAAAACTTGCGGAAGTCAGAAATTTAATAGATCTAGGGTTAAAAAGCTAGAAAACAACAATTAAGAGACTGAAAAAAGAAGAAACCCTAAGCCGAAAACTGAAGGTCACCCAGGTTTCTAGATCTGAAGTATAAAACCAGTGGAGCCGCCAATTTTGTTGTAGTGTTTTCTTGTCAAAGTTGTACGAAAAGAAAACACTAAATACTGTGGATGACAAACAGTCTCAACAATATAAATGGCTGCTAAACATTATAGATCCGCAACAACTGATAGAAACAAAACCTACCAGCAACTGATAGAAACAAAACCTGCTAAAGGCCTGATCTATGCCACAATCATAGTTAAACAACAAAAAGAAAGAGTAATAACTCCAATCATCCAATGGAAACCAGATATTCAAAGAATATATTTTATTATAACACCTATGAAGGGAACAAATAAATTTTATTAGTCCCCATCTATGGGATGGGTTCTTGGCTATCCTCAATTTTTAGCTTGTGTAGAGTGTCTCTCCTTTATAATGTGTAAACCCAACAAATAATGGTGTGTGACAATGAAAATAATTAGAGTTACAGCAGTGAGTGTAACAATGAAAATAATCAACATTGAATAATGAATGGAAAACCCTTCTATTTATAACAAAATATTGAGTTATCCTCGAGTAATGAGCAATAATAAAATAGAATTAACCCCATTCTTGGAATAACCACTTGGAATATTTTATTATATTTGGTTAGGAGGGAAAAATTATTTAAACTTTTATTTAGAAATAATAATAAATAATAGATTTAGTTATCATCTCAAGGAATTGGTTAAGGGAATAATAAACGAATAAATTATTTATTTAAATTATTCCTTAGGGAATATAGTCAAATTTGACAAGGAAATAATAATTAATTAGTTGATTAATTAATTATTCTAGAGAAAAAATAAAATAAAATAAAATAAAATAAAAAATTAAAATTAATAATTTATCTGTTGATTTTTCATAATTGGGTCAAATATGACAAGAAATAATAATTAAACAATGGTTTAATTAATTATTCCTAGAAGGAAATCAAATAAATAGTAATTTATTTAATTATCCTTCATGGGTTTAACTATAAATTACTTAACAAAGGTGGTTTATTAAGTAATTTCTCACAGTGAAAGCAATTTGACTATGGTAAAATTGGCTTTACATGGTGTACTTCGATCCATCTTAGTAAATTAGGCTAGATTATCAATTTTTTGGTGATAAGAGATTGCCCCCCAACATACGAGCATTAGGAGAAAAATGTATGACTGAAGTACGTTGTAAAGGCACAATCACTAGACAACACAATGGAGTCAGAGAGAGAGAGAGACCAATAGAGCTGAAGCGAAAGAGGATAGGGACAGAGCTAGTGAGACCAATGCAAGTGTCCTTTTATGTTGTGGTACCAGACCTCAATGGGGTGGGGGAGGCATACCCATACCCGCCGAGATAACTTAGTACAAAAATAATGGTGTGCCCAGAAACATGAAACTTAGCAATGAAGTACATGTTGAATGGTACATGACACACTGGCATAATTGAGCCAGAAAATAATACAATGTGTCCCATATACATAATGCACCTAGAAAAATATGAGCTAGGACTGAATACAATATCATACGAGTACATGAGATATAATGCCCCTTCCCTCAAAAAATGGGTGGGAAGGAGGATAGAACAAACGAAGAGGCTCTACTAAATAGGGAAGGGCTTTGTAAAATTAAATGTACCATCTGAAGGAGACATGCATGCTATGAACACTTCAATTGGTAGGAACCGAACCCATCAAATATGTGGAACTTCATCTGAGGTTGTAGCATAATATGAATGCATCCGGGCATGTGGGGGGCTACCTGAAGGACCACCCTCTCATGTGGTCTGAAAAATCTCACACACAACTGGTAATCACTGGTACAATCTGTTGCATCACTGGAACATCAAGTGTATGGATCACGAACATGAAACAACCAAGTCGAAGGGAAACGATGAGTCCCTTTACTTGATCTGATGCGCTGAACAAGAATGGAAGCTAGAACCAAGATACACCGCCCTCTAGGTCATTCTTCTAGAATAAATGAGCTGATGTCGACAGAATAGGGCTCCTCAACTAAGGCACGAGGGGAAATAGTAATGTGATTGATGGAATGGCACCACAAATAATGGTGAAGGGGTACTGAGGGACAAACAGATGACTTCCCTTGTCATAGCACAAAGTGGATGGTTGACGTGGCAGTGAATGACTCAACTCCAGAGGGGATGGGGACATTATGACTAGAGGCCAAAATGGGCAACACAGGATGAACAAAATGAAAATATGGATGGAATATTGTGACATGATATAATGGGACATGAAACAGACTCCATGGATGCAAAGGTGACTCATCACGGATGCTCTAAACAAGGGTGACTTGATGATGCTGCCACACAAAATAGGCCCGGTGGGGACCATGAAAGCATGAGTAAATAATGGTTACTCATGACAAAAATCGACATGTGAGATGATAAGCATTAAGGGAAGGCGGTCCCTAAGGTACAAGAATCGCATATGAAGAAATTTGATTTTAAGAGGTGACCAAGTGACCCTTCTTGGAAAAATGGATTCCGGGTGAAGTGTCAAATCATCAAAAATTGAGAAAGACACATTATAATACTTGATGAGAGATTTCCAATGGTGTTGACATTTTGTCAAACTAAGCTATGATCTGGTCGCAATGTGTGACAGAAAAACTGTGGGTTTTCCTATAAAAGGGTGTTTTCCCTCCAATTTGAGAGGAGGAAAAGGCCCTAAATATTATGGAGATCATAGCAAGCAAACCAACCATCGGAATCGAGATCTACAAATTTCAGGCAAGTGGCCTTACTTGTCTAAAGACCAAGGAAAAACCCCACTAGGAGGAAACCCTTTGAAATTCTCCTTTTATTAGATTGTCGTAAAATGTTTAGTAGAGAGTACAATGAGCCCAATATAATATCATCTAGCAAAAAAACCCAATAACATTCATAAATATGTTTTCAGCATCAAAATATATCAGAGATAAATTTTCCTGTCTTTGGTCAACTACAGTCAACGATCAAACTTCAGTCAATTTTCCCAATCGCATGGAGGAGGAGTTGTGCGAGTGACTAAAGGCTTCCAGTTGCTCCCTTGAGCCTACAAGCTAGTGACTGTGGTCGAATATTTCCTATGACATGCCAACCACTGTAACCCAAAACCCTATAAACATATGTGAGCTTCATACCTGTGCGAACCAATCAATGAATAAGAGAAGAAGAAGATGCTTGGTGATGTCTAAATTAGCTTGAGGTAAATTATATTTATAGGCTTCTAAAGGTGACCAATTTACCATTATGGTTGACCTGTCCAAATATGCATATGTGGGTTTTTCTTCATAAGTACACTTTCCTTGTCCAAATTTGACGAAATTTAGGTCGATTTTAGTCCTATCGAAAAGAGGAATTAAATTAAATCATGATCTATATCAAATGAGTTTTCCAAAGTGGAATTTGACCCTAGTTGCATAATTTACACTCCCTCTCAACTAAAGAGAATGCCACCTCTCAATATTTTCCCATCGACCAACATGCCATCCTATTATCATATCATGTCCCATCTCTGTTCAATTCAATTTGCTGAAACATTCTTGAATCTAAAGAAGAAGAATCATTGGGGAGCTAAATTTACCATTATTTACATTGTCCTAGAGCATATCTCAATCTAAAACCACATCAAGGAGTACATTTCAACTGAAAATCTCATGGGGGAGTTAAATAGGTGATATATGGGAGCACATACAACCCATCATATTTCCTACCGATATTCCCAACAATGACCCTCAAGATTCATGTGGTAGAACACTTGCATCATAATCTAAGCTTGGGCTAGATACCTGACTTACCAAAATGTAAGGATCACATGCCCCAAGCCTCCTCAACCCATTGGCCAGACAAAGAAGGATAATCCCAACAAGCCCATCTTGTGGGTATGATGCCAACTAGCGTATACCCTACAAAGACCAAGATAGGGGAGAAACATCACTAACCCTATGGGTAACAAATTTGGTGATACCCTATTGTCCAAAGATCCCTCAACCCAGGAGCCCTGTATCTTATTTCCACACCCTGAGAGATCAAACAAGGGGGAAGAGTTGGCTCAATGTCCTTGATCAATGATTTCCTTCATCAAGAGGGGGCACATCCATAAGTCCAATCTACTCTCTAAAGACCAAGAACTTCTTTTTTGGCAATGCCTTGGTGAGAATGTCTACAATCTACTCATTTTCTTATATGTGATGGAGTCTAATGGATCCTCTCTACGCCATGTCTCGAATGAAGTGATATCGAATCTCTATGTTCTTAGATTTATCATGAAATATGGGATTCTCTTTTAGATGGGCCCCGCTCTTGTTATCGCAATATATCATTGTAGTGTCTAAGACCTTCTCAAATATCTTTCCAAAGAGCTTCCTCAACCAAATTTCTTCGTGGCTAGCTATGTTAGCAACAATATATTCTGCCTCGACGGTACTCAATGCTAAGAACTTCTGCTTCCTCCTCATCCAAGATATCATGACAGATCAAAGGCTAAAATAACCTCCATACATACTATTCTCATTAACAACATTTCCTTCCCAGTCAACATTGGTGTATCCATGGAGTCAAGCATCTCTGAAAGAATATCTCAAACCAAGCGTGATTGTCCCATGCATATATCTTAGAATGTGTTTGGAAACGATCTAATGTGCATGGAGAGGCTTGGTCATGAATTTAATCAATGTATTAACTGCGTAGCATATGTCCATATGCGTGTTTACTAGGAAAATCATAGCCCCAATTAGTTTTCTATACTTGGATGGATTCGCCAAATCGGGTCTTATAGCCTCCCTAAATAACTTCTTGAAGTTCATTTCCATCGACGTTGGTAGTGACTTGCATTCTATCATTCCAAATTTTTCTAACAACTTCACAACATATTTTCCTTATGAAAGGAAAATCTCACTGGGTCTTTGCCACACCTCAAGGCCTAGAAAGTAATGCATGATTCCAAGGTCCTTCATCTCAAATTCAGAGGCTAGCTCCCTATTACACTCAATCATCAAGGCCTCACTACTTGTCAAGAATAGATTGTCAACATATAAAACCAAAATCAACAACATTTATTGGACTACCTTGAAGTAGAGGTTGGGATCATCATTTTTTTTTTGTGAAGCCCAACTTCACAAAATAACTATATATCTGACCATACCATGCTCTAGGTCTTGCTTCCAACCATACAATTCCTTCTTCATCCTAAAAACATGTGTCTTTCGATCCTCTACTTCAAAACCACGTGGTTTATCAACATACACTTATTCTTGTAACATGCCATGTAGGAGTGCAGTCTTCACGTCCATCTGATGAAGGGTCCATCCTTGACTTGCAACAAAGGAAACGATCGAGCGAATGGTTGTATATTGAGCCACAGGTGCAAATATATCATCATAATGTTCTCCCTATTTCTTAGAGAATCCTCGAGCCATGAATATTGCCTTGTATTTCTCAATGCTACCATCAACTTGATGCTTTATCTTGAATAGCCACTTTGAAGTCACGACATATTTACCCTTCAGTCTCGACACAACATCCCATATGCCATTCTTCATAAATGATTCATATTCTTCAACCATAACATCTTTCCAAACTTTTTTTTATACGGCTTCTCGAATGTGGGAGGTTTGGCTTGAATCATTATGCTCATGGCTGCAACATATGCCTAACACCTACAAGGTTTTTTCTTTCTCTCAATGATATTCAAATGGGAAAACGCCTCTCTTCATCCTGTAAAGTATCATGAAGCCAAAGTGGCCTCTTCCTTGCATGAATATCACATGGAGGAGGATCTAAGGAATCCATAGGCTCGATGGGATCATCAACAACATCTGTCTCAAATTCAGGCACCGAAGGACCATCTAAAATATCCATATCCTCATTCTTCTTAGGAGGCGGAGGATTTCTTGAATTTGATGGACCTACTTTTCCTTCTTCTTCTTATTGTCATGAGTGATGAATGCAATGGATTCTCCTTCTTCATGATTTTGAATCCTTCCTCTTGATATCATCCTTGATTCTTCTTAAGTGAGATTTCCAACAATTTCATCAAATGATTGGAGGGCATTTTTGTTGCTTATAATAGTAATAAAGGTCTCCCAAATAGGGGGGATACCTCTTAGAGTCACAATCACCAATTCTATATAAAGCACAAATTCTCCAACTCTTTGCAATTGATCTCTAAGACGAGATATCCTCATAATATAGGATTACACAGATTCTCCTTTGTTCATCTTTGTGTCTTTAAGTTGATCTCCAACCTGACTTTCCATGCAACAAAATTGGATGAGTCACCCAACTTCTCATTTTCCTTGAAGAAGGAAGACATCTTGAATTGACTAGATCGGCTCCTTCAACTTTTCCAAATATTATTACTTGAATTCTTGTCTCCTTTTTGGATTGTCCTTCACCTTAGCTATGAAACCATGTTGAATATTCATATTGTTTTATGTTGTATAATTTACTTTAGCCAAATTAAATACTTCAATTAGCAATATTTCAATAACAATTAGTGTTTCTAATCATCAACATTAATTGAAGATAGAATAATAAATGCAATGAAAAAGGATACAATCAACACATCAACAAGAGACACCAGGTTTGATCAAAGACTAGGGAAAAACCCCACCAGGGGGGAAAACCCTTTAAAATTATTCTTATATTATATTATCATAAAATGTTCAACGGAGAGTACAATGAGCCCAATGCAATATCATCTATCAAAACAACCCAATAACATTCAGAAATATGTTTCCATCATCAAAATATATCATAGACAAATTTTCATGTCTACAGTAAATTGCGGTCAACTTCGATCAACGGTCAAATTTTAGTCAAACTTCCCGGTTGCATGGAGGAGGAGCTATAAGAGTGACTATAGGATTCCAATCACTCACTTGAGCTTGAAAATTAGAGACTATGGTCAAATTTGTCTTGTGACAAGCCAACAGTTATAACCCAAAACCCTAAAAACAAATGTGAGCCTCAGACCCTGTAATTTTAGACCTTTGCGAACTTCCTTTTTCATCCCATCCTCAGACAAATCCGAACTAATCAATGAAGAAAAGAAGAAGAAGATTCTTGGTGATGTCCAAATTAACTTGAGGTCACTTGTATTTATAGGCTTCCAAGCTTACCAATTTACCATTAGGGTCGGCCTGTCCAAATGTGCATATGTGGGCTTTTCTTCATAAGTACACTTTCCCTTGTCCAAATTTAATGATATTTAGGTAGATTTTGGTCCTCTCAAAAAGAGGATTTCAATGAAATAATCATATCCATCAAATGATCTGTCCAAAGTGGAATTTTACCCTATTTTCATAATATAACATGTACAATAAAAATGGAATGTAATGTGAGGGGTGGGCCAACATCCCTGATTTCACCTGCTAGCACTCCCACCATTAGTTGGGCTGAAAGGCATTGGGATGCATTCATATTGAATATCATGATACCATTAGGGAGAACCCATTATTGGTTCTCTCATGAGTTTTTACTAGGGGGCATGCATCAAGGTATATTCCTTGATCCTAACACCATTAGTCTCACCATAAAGGGCGACACAAGAGATGATAGTGGTCTTCATTATCGTGCCCAATTTTTCACTTGTATTCACGAATGCTTGAAGGGAAAGAAACATGGAACCCTTGGAACTTCAAAAGGAAGTTCTTGAAGGTCACGTCCAACTTAAAACCCTTAGCATCAGGAAGAAAAACTTCAAATAAAATTAAGGGGTGATGATTATGCAATGATAAGTAGTAATTCACATAATGTAGTATGTTAGTTTCTGGAATAAAAATAATTAGATAAGAAGAAAACATTTGGAAAACAGAGAATAGGTAGAATCATAAAAGCTAAACCAAATGTTGGGTATGTGTTATATTCTTTCCACAATTAGCCCCAAGTGTTGTTACCTTGTGTTGAGTGCAACGAGGTGGTCATAGGGGGGAAATGTCCCAAGATTTTTTTTTTATGTGGACTCAATAAGTGTTGGACAGACCCAAGGATGGTGGGTGACCCACCCATGGTTTTTCACATGGCTTTTGTGCATGGTTTTGGGCATGATGGCTTTCCCCATGGTATTTTGTAGATCCAGTCAAGGGAACTACAATTATGTTCTAATCCATGGTTAATTGATTTTGGTTTATGAATGCTTCGACATATATATAGTGTATTGTAACATTGAAAGGAATATAATGAAAAATCATTCTGGTTTTCCTAGTTTTGGGTTCAAGGAGAAAAAATTTGTGTATATTATTATGTTCTCGTCATTGCATCTTTTACTATTTATTAAGAATCTATTTGCAAGTAAACTTTTTACAGGTTTAAAACCCACATTTGTGTCAGAGATGTTTTGGCTTCAAGGGGATGCCTTTGTGACTGAGGGGCTTGTTTCTCGGGCTTGTGGTAGACCCCCCTATTATAATGGGAGATCTACAGGATCAATTCTTGGAGTGAAAGGAGATGGACAAGAGTGGAAAGATAGAGATTGATAAGTTCAAAGGATAAAGTTTTGAGTTGTGGAATCTCACGCTGGAGGATCTATTAGTGGACAAATATTAGTGGATTTTTGTACATCTAGGTGTTTACCAACAAGAATTTTGGTAGAATATTGGGCGAAGTTAGATTGGAAGGAAAATAGTGCAATACTATTGTCTCTTAGAGTCAATACTGTTGAATGTATCTGGGAAAGATTAGACAAAGGATTTGTTGGACAAGTTAGGGATTTTGCATCAATCGAAGTCCCTGGTGAACAAATTATTCTTGTGGAAAAAGTCATATAATTTGAGTATAAGGATGGAGATTCAGTGACAGAGCATCTAAACACCTTCAATACTATGGTAAGAATGTTTTTATATATTAATATTAAAATTTCAAACGAATATAAGTGCATCATTTTGTTGTGTTCTCTACCAAACTCATGGGATATTTTGGCACAAGTCTAGTTATTAGTATAGGTAGCAATACAACTACCTTGAATTTTGATGAAATAGTCTCATCATTGTTGTCATAGGAGATGAGACGAAAAAATATGGAGAGCCATAATGGAGATGACTTGTATATAAGAGGATGGACCCAAAATAGAAATAGAAATAGCCCTCAAGTGGGAGATCTAAATCTCTATGGAAATATGTAAATGTATATTGAAAATGTGGAGAATAAGCGCACTACAAAAAGGATTGTAGATCTAAAACTAATAAGAAAGGAAAGGGATATGATGATGCTCCTTTTGTATAGGAAAAAACCACCTGAGATAAAGTTTTGGATGTATACTTGGCTTCTTCATAGATCATGAGGCATGGTTGATTGACTCTAGTGCATCCTTTCACATGAATCCCATAGGGAGTGGTTCTGTGTATATGAGAAATATGATGGTGGTGATGTGTTTCTAGGTGATGAAAGGAAGAATAGAATCATAGGACATGGAAAATTCAAGATGAAGTTGCAAGGTGAAAGGATTAGAACACTTCCTGGTGTTTTGCATATTCTTGGTTTGGCCAAAAATCTAATCTCTGTAAGCAATATGGATGATGCATGTGTGAAAACAGTGTTCCATAAGATACCTACAAGCCGGTTTGAGGAGAACTAGTATTGATGCAGAGATTTTGGATTAAAAATCTGTAGAATTTTTTGGGTAGTACTATTATTAATGAGTGCAATAGTTTTGTGCTTCCTAAAAGTGGAGCAGAGATTCTTGTAGTCTCCAGTGAAAAGACTAAGTTGTGGCATCAAATACTGGGACACATTGGAGAGAATGGCCTTCGAATACTACATGGTAATGATATGGTAGAAGGTATGTCTAATTATTATATGGATTTTGATTTCTATGAAAATTATGTATATGGGAAGCAAAATTGAGTGAGTTTCTCCTCTATTATTAAGAGGGAAAAAGGGATATTAGAGCTTGTGCATAGTGATGTGTTTGGACTTGCATCAGTTCCATCAATGGGTAAATATGTGTCCTATGTCTTGTTTATAGGTGACTTCTCAAGGAATACATAGATATATTTCTTCAGAAAGAAATATGAAGTTTTTGATAGGTTTAAAGAATTTAAGGCTCTAGTGGAAAATCATATAGAGAAGAAGATCAAGTTGTTGAGGACAGATAATGGTGGGGAGTTACGCAAGAAGGAATTCAAAGAGTTTTGTAAGAAGTGTGGTATAACATGAAAAAATACTACTCCATACACACATAAACAAAATGGAGTTGCAGAAAGGATGAACAAGACATTGATGGAAAGGGAAAGAAGCATGCTCAATGGCACTAGATTAGGGCAGGGGTTCTAGGAAAAGGAAATGGATACTACATGTTACTTTCTTAACATAGATCACCTTCATTAGTGTTGGAGGATAATACTCCACATGAGGTATGGAATGGTAAGAAACCCTCTCTCTCACATCTTAGGGTATTTGGTTGTGATGCATATGAACATGTTCCAGAGGAGAAAATAAACAAGATGGATAGTAAATCTAAAAGGCGTATCTTTATTGGGTATAAGGATGGTTTAAAAGGTTACAAGATTTAGAGCATAGAAACAAGGAAGGTTGTGTATAGTCAATATGTGGTGTTTAAATAAGTAAAAGATGTTATTGAACATGAAGTCCCACCAAATGAAAAGGAACCAGAGAAGATAGAGTTTGAATTGGAGGAAGAATTAGACTCTATAAAAGAACAAGAACCAGAAGAGGAAGAATTGTTCACTTTAGTTTTGAGGAGATCAATTCGAGAGAGAATGAATCTAGAGAGGTATATTCCATCTGCTTTCTGTTCAAATTCTGCTTTATCTATTACTAGTGATGATCTCAAAACTGTCATTGGGGAATTGGATTCAAAGGGTAGTTGAAGGAGTGACAATCTTGGACAAAAATGAGACTTGCAGTGATCTAGTGGAGTTATCTGCTGGAAGGAAACCTATTGGTAGCAAATGAGTGTTTAAGAAGAAGATGAGTAATCAAGTTTAGGCTTTTGTGATCTATATCTAGTTTCTAAGAAAAAAAATCAGCGATAATCATATTAAGAAACATTTGTCGATGTGTTTCGAACCAACCAGTGTGGTTCATTGTTAGGACAAGATGAAGAATCATAACTTCGCAATAGATTAAATATAAAGACAAATCGTTGTAATGGCTATACAAACGGCTACTTTTGACTGGGCCAAAAAATAGGGAAAGATCAATTAAAAGAATTAAGTCAAACATATGTAAATAAATATTAATATTATTTTACACATAAAAATGAAAAAGCCTTTAAATAGAAAAAAAAAACTTTTATAATTTAATAATCAAATATATATTTTCCATAAAATCAAAAATACTCATGACTTGAATAAGATTATTATGAAAAAAATTAATTTTATTTCATAATAAAATATATAATATGAATGAGATAATATACCTCTCTAAAAAAAGTGGTCAAGATGTATTAATAAATTAATGGAAATAATATTATAAAATAAATAATAAAATAACCCAAATCAAAGGAAGTATATATATATATATAGGAAAGCCAAACTAAGGGATAAAAAACCGACAAGGAAATAAACAAGAATCAAGCAACCAAGGGAAGAATTTAATAAATATCAAAAAAAAAATGAAAATTAAGAAAAATGACCTAACCACTAGATCAAGAAGAAAAAAGCTAAGAGGAAAGGGACAAGGATCCAACAACTCCTGATTTTCCATCCATTGTCCCTATTTAGATTACATATGGAAAATAAGCAGTTGTTGGATTGTTGCCCATTCCTCTTAGCTTCTTTCTTCTTGATCTAGTGGTTGGGTCGTTTTCCTTAATTTTCCTTTCTTTATTTGATTTTATGAATAAAGAAGACAAAAGCTAAGAGGAAAGGGAAGGGATCCAACAACTCTTGATTTTCCATCCATTGTTCCTGTTTAAACTACAAATAGAAAGTAAGCAATTGTTGGATCGCTGCCCTTTCCTCTTAACTTCTTTCTTCTTGATCTAGTGGTTGGGTCATTTTCCTTAATTTTCCTTTTATTTATATATATTTTATGAATTCTCCCCCTTAGGTTGTTTGATTCCACTTTATTTACTTTTGTCAGTTTATTTTATCCCTTTAGAGGGCTTTCCTAATATATATACATATTATATATTTTTTTATTTATGCTTTGACTTTCCTATTTTATTATTTATGTTAATAAATATTATTTCCCATTAGTTTATAATACTTCTAACCTATTTATAGAGAGGGTAATAATATCTCTTCTTTATTATATATATAAAAAGATAATAATTTTTCAATAATAATTCTCAGTCAAATCATGAGTATTATTTTATGAAAATATATATATTTATTAATATATTTATACTTAAATTATAAAATAATTTAACTTTTATTCTAGTGAAAGGATTTTCATTTTTACGTGTAAAATAATATTAATATTTATTTACATATGTTTGAATTAATTATTTAAATTGATCATTTCTTATTTTTTGGTCTAGTCAAAAGTAGTCGTTTTTATAGCCGTTACAACGATTTGTATTTCTATTTAAACTGTTGCCAAGATCTGATTCTTCATCTTGTCCTGACGATGAACCACACTTGTTGGTTTGAAATGCATTGACAAATGTTTCTTGATGTGATTATTTCCGAAAAAAAAAATAAAAAAATAAAAAAAAAAAAAAAAAAAATCTTAAATAAAAGATGAGTGTAGAAGGAAAAGTGGACAAATGCAAAGCTCGTTTAGTAGTGAAAGGTTATTCCTAAGTGTCGAGAATTCATTTTGGTGATATTTTCTCCTATTGCTAAGTTATCTTTTATTAAATTACCTTTATCTGTTGTTGCTACTTTTTATTTTGAGGTAGAATAGATGGATGTGAAGAAAATATTTATTTACGGGGATCTGGAAGAAGAGATCTACATGAAGCAACTAGAAGGATTTGCAATGAAGGGTAAGAAAAAACTAGTATGCAAGTTAAAAAAAATATTTGTATGGGTTAAAGCAGTCACCAAGGATGTGCTATCAATATATATATATATATATGGACTTGGATTTACAAGGAGAAAAGTGGATCATTGTGTGTATTTTAAATTAATTGCTAACCATATTATTTATTTGGTCTTGTATGTGGATGACATGTTGATTGGAAATGATAGATAAATTATCTAGGATGTGAATACTGTAGGTTTTAACCCCATACAGAAATTGTCTGCATATAAATTCTAAAAACAGAAAATAAACAATGGCGAGAGCATAAAACATCAAACATATATACACAAATATTTTCCCCTAGATCCCAAAACCGGGACTACCAAATTGATTTTTCATTATACTCCTTTCAATTTTATAATACATATATATACGTGTCGAAGCATCCATAAACCCTAATCCATTAACCCTAGATTAGAACATAATTGTAGTTCCCTTGATTGAATCTACAAAATACCATGGGAAGAAAACGATCATGCCCAAAACTATGTGCAAAACCCATACCAAAAACTATAGGTAGGTCTGCCTAATATAGGGTCCAAAAAAACATTTCTCGGGGCACTGCCTCAGACCCCGTGTAGGAGGGTTCCCACCCCCTACAAACCCCCCGGACAAGGGGAGATTCTGCCCCCCGTTGCTCCTGAAACAACGAAAGGGGAGCTAACTGCCCACCGCCCTCTAACCCCTTGGCTTGGGGCTAGTTGTGGAAAGAATATAACACACACCCAACATTCTCCCACTTGTTGTTCTCTTTCCATGGGGAGCCACAAGAAATCTTAGTCATTGGTTCAGCCCCACAACGCTCATTATCTCTCTACACCAAGAGAATTTCTCATTGCTCACAGACTTTGTCAATTCATTTGCAGTATTCTTCAAATTGTCCATCTTTACCAGCAACACCTTTTTGTCCTCAACCATATCCCTCACAAAGTGATACTGAACATCTATGTGCGTTGTCTTTGAATGATAAGCAGGGTTCTTTGCCAAGAAAATTTCACTTTGACTGTCACAGTCTGTCCTTATAGATTGATGTACTAACCTCATACATAAATACAATCTCTACAACCAAATTACTTCCTTGATTGCATGAGTGGCTTCCATGTATTATGCCTCTGTAGTTGAAAGTGCCACTACAGACTGTCTCTTACTCATCCAACTGACTGCACCTCCACATAGGTTAAACACATATCAACTTGTAGATCTTCTTTGATCCAGATCTCCAACCTAGTCTGCATCAACAAAGCCATGGATATCCAAAACTATGTCCAATCTTGGTCTTCCTTGGTAGCACAGACCATAATCACTAGTGCCACGCAAATACCTGAAAACTCACTTCACTATGGTCTAATGCTCCTTCCCTCGTTTTGACATAAACTTGCTCAATACTTCCACTACATGTGCAATGTCTAGTCTAGTACAAACCATTACATACATCAGACTACTGATTACACTTGCATATGGAACACAGGACATGTCCTCTTCCTCTTCTTGTGTCTTGGGACATCGTTCAGCAGATAACTTTACACCTACATGAATAGGGACCTTCACTATTTTACTATCCTTCATATTAAACCTCTATAGTATTGTCTCAACATACTTCTCTGGTTGAACCAGAGCTTCCTCTTTTCCAGATCATTCTTAACTTCCATGCCCAGAGTATAGTTTGCAGCACCAAGATCTGTCATGTTGAATTTGGTGGAAAATTGGGTCTTCAAATCCTAGATAATTTTTTTGTTATTTCGAATCAACAACATGTCATCCACATACAAGACCAAATAAATAACATGGTCACCAATTAATTTAAAATACACACAGTGATCTGCTTTACTTCTGGTGAATCCAAGTCCTCGTATAAATGTATCAAATTTCTGATACCACATCCTTGGTGATTGTTTTAACCCATACAAAGAATTTTTTAACCTGCATACTAGTTATTTATTACCCTTTACCACAAATCCTTCAAGTTGCTTCATGTAGACCTCTTATTCCAAATCCCCGTGAAAAAATATTATCTTCACATCCATCTGTTTTACCTCAAAATCAAAAGCAGTAGTAATAGATAAAAGTAATCTAGCAGAAGCTACCTTGGCAACATGAGAAAAATGTCACCAAAATCGATTCCCGACACGTGGGAATAACCTTTTGCTACCAACCGAGCTTTGTATTTCTCCGCCTTTCCTTCTGCATTCACCTTATTCTTAAAAACCCATTTTCTGCTAATGGGTTTCCTTCCAGCCGGCAACTCCACCAGATCCCAAGCCTCATTTTTGTGCAAAGATGTCATTTCATCAACCATGGCCTCTTTCCAGAGTGTTTTATCCTCTGAATCTACTTCATCCTTGACAGTTCTCGGATCATCATCAGTAATGCATAAAGAAAAAATTGAACAAAAAGTAGATGGACTATACCTTTCTGGCTGCCTTCTTTCTCGAACTGATCTTCTCACAGCCAGAGTTTGTGGCTCTTCATCTTCTAATTCCTCTTCTGTTGTAGAGTATGATTCTTCCTCCTTTAGCTCAGACTCTATCTTCTCATGTTCCTTTGGTAGGAATTCATGTTTAATAACTTTTTTCACCACTCTAAAGACCACATCTCAGTTGTACATGACCTTCCTTGTTTCTGGATTCCAAAGCTTATAACCTTTTAAACCATCCTTATACCCAATAAATATGCACCTTTCAGATTTACTATTTAACTTGGTTATTTTATCCTTTGGAACATGTACATATACATCACATCCAAATACCCTCAGATGTGAAAGAGACGGCTTCTTACCAAACCATACCTCTTGTGGAGACTTATCCTCCAACGCTAATGAAAATGATCTATTAACAAGGTAACATGCAGTCTCCACCACCTCTGCCCTGAATTTTTGTCCTAATCCGACGCCATTGAGCATGTTTCTTTCCTTTTCCATCGTCTTTTTCATTCTTTTCTGCAACTCCATTTTGTTGAGGTGTGTAGGCAATATTATTCTGTCATGCTAAACCACACTTATTACATAATTCTTCAAATTCCTTTTTACATAACTTTCCACCATTCTCTGTCCTCAACACCTTTATCTTCTTCTCTTTCTGATTTTCCACCAAAGCCTTAAATTATTTAAAGCTATCAAAGAATTCAAATTTCTTCCTGAGGAAATATATCCATGTATTCCTTGAGAAGTCATCTATAAATGAAACATAGTACATAGACTTACCCCATGATGGAACCAACATAGGTCCAAACACATCACTGTGCACAAGCTCTAATATCTGTTTCGTCATCTTAGCACAAGAGGGGAAACTCACCCAGTTCTACTTCCCATATACACAATGTTCGAAAAAATAAAAAACCAAAGAGAAATTAGACATACCTTCTACTATACCATTATCATGAAGTGTCTGAAGGCCGTTCTCTCCAATATGTCCAAAGACTTTGATGCCATAGCATGGTTTTTTCTCCAGAAACCACTAGATTTTATGCTCCACTTTCAGGAACCATGGAACTATTACATCCATTAATAACAGTGCTACCCAAAAGTTTGTATAGAGTTCCAATTTGAACTCCCCGCATCAATACTAGTTCTCCCCGAACCATCTTGCAGGTATCTTTCTCGAACATTGTTTTTACACGTGCATCATCCATCTTGCTTATATAAATTAGATTTCTGGCCAATGTAGGAATATGCAAAACACCTGAAAGTGTTCTAATCCTTCCATCTTACAACTTCATCTTAAATTTTCTGTGTCCGACGATTCTAGCCTTCCTGTTATCCTCTAAGAAGACATCACCACCATCATATTTCTCATACTTGCAGAACCACTCCCTTTGGGGAGTGAAGTGAAAGGATGCAGTTGATTCAATCAACCATGCCTCATGATCTACATGTGTACTTGAAGAAGAAGCCAATTACACATCCCCACCTTCATCTGAGATGGTTTTCACCTCTGCAGAAGAAGCATCATCATATACCTTTCCTTTATTAGGAGATTTAGATCTACAATCCTTTTTGAAGTGCCCTTCCTTTCCGCATTTCCAGCAAACCTTTACAGCTTTTCACGAAGATTTACATCTCTCTCTAGATTTAAATCTCCCACTCAAGGACTTGTTTTTTTTCTGTTATGGGACCGTCCTCATACAAACAAGGCATCACCATTCTAGCCCTCCATATTTTTCCGTCTCATCTCCTCCGACAACAAGGATGAGACTACTTCATCAAACTGCAAGGTATTTGTATTGCTACCTATTGCGACAACCAGGCTTAATCCCATGAATCTGGTAGATAACACAGCAAACTGATGCACTTATCTTCATCTGAAATTTTAATATCAACAGATAACCACTGGCTTACCATAGTATTGAAGGTGTTCAGATACTCTGTCATCGAGTCTCCATCCTTCATCCTCAGGTTGTACAACTTTTTCCGTAGGAACAATTTATTCATGAGAGACTTAGATTGTTACAAAGTCCCTAACTTGTCCCACAAAGATTTTGCTAAAGCTTCCCCTGATACATTCAACAATCCTGAATCTAAGATACATAACCATATTGTGCTCTTTGCCTTCTGATTCAACTACTTCCAGTCTTCTTCGAACATTTTCGTTGGTTTAGTACTCGGATCTACCGTGATTCACTAATCTTTATCCACCAACAAATACTCCATCTTGAGTTTCCACAACTCAAAACTATGACCATTAAATTTATCAGTGTCTATATTTCCAATGCTCACCATTTTCTTTCACTACAAGAATCTATCTCACAGATCTCTCACTAAACAGGGTCTACCACAGGCACGAGAAAAACCCCCCAGCAGCAAAGGCATCCCCTTAAAGTTGAAACAACTCAGATACCAAACGTAGTTTTAACCCCATATAGAAATTACCTGCATACAAATTCTAAAAACAGAAAATAAACAATGACAATAATATAAAACATAAAATATATATACACAGAAACTTTTCCCTATATCCCAAAACCGGGACTATTAGATTGATTTTTCATTATATTCCTTTCAATTTTACAATATATATATATACATGTTGAAGCATCCATAAACCCCCAATCCATTAACCCTGGATTAGAACATAATCATTGTTCCCTTGACTGGATCTACCAAATACCATAGGCAAAAAACCACCATGCCCAAAACCATGTGCAAAACCCATGCACAAAACCATAGGCAAGTCTGCCCACCTAATATAGGGTCCAAAAAAAAAATTATCGGGGCGCTACCTTGGACCCCGTGCAGGGGGTCTCCCGCCCCCTTGCTAAACCCCCAGACAAGGGGGGCTGCCGCCTCCCCTGTGCCCAGTGCTACGAAGGAGGGGATGGCCACCTCCCCTCTACTCCCTTGGCTTCGTGCATGGAGCTAGCCATTGAATAAATATAACACACCCAACAAAGACCCAATTATCTTCTAAATTAGACATGAAGGATCTTGGTGCTACACACTATATTTTGGGCATGGAAATTAAACAAGATTGAATGTTGACACCTAATATTTGAGATTAGAAAAATCCATGTAATTATTGTAAATAACAAAATAAAATAAATTTGAAGAAGAGACATTGGGAGATGAAACCCAATAGGCTCCCTCTCCTTGTATATATCCATACTTTCTCTTAATGCAAAAACGTAATTCAATCGTGAAGTTACTCCTAATATGACATGATATCAGAGCCAACCCTATTTTTAGTTTCCCTCTTCTCTGGTAATTCTTATTTTTCTGCCATCTGATGGCATTCCTCTATCTAATAACTCCTCCTCTTTCCATCCAGGATGCTAATATATACCGAAATCTTTCCTTTTCTGACACCATCCAATTTCATTGTGCCATTGGGCATTGTTGAGTTTGTGTAATCCGTAGTTGCGTTATAGGACGAGACTGCTATCTGTGTAATTTGTTGTTGTGCTGGAGGGAAATACTATTGTCTATGTAATTTTTTGATACGCTGAAGAAAAATATTGTTGCCTATGGAATCTAATATGCGTGATCCTCAATTTTGTTTAAAACTGTAAACTGACTTTAAAAAAATAGAAGACTATAACTACGTCCATGAATTTCCAATATCAAGTTTTATGGTGGGGCGAGCGTCGAAAGTTGGATGTTCTCATATGTTTTGTTTATTGGGGCCAACATATTGTGAATGGTATATTAAATAACATTGGAGAATGGTCGTAAATGATATATGGTATGCCTTGAAGGCCGTGTTCCATTCATTTTAGAAGGAGGCATGAATATTTTATGAAGACCATGTTCCATTATTTAGTCTTTAAAAAAAAGGCATATAACGTATGGTATATAGTGTGAATCGCACATAATTCGATGGCATGGTTTGAATAAACAAAAATTAAAGGTTGCATATGGTATATAATACATATGAATAGTTTATGAATGGCATGAAGTACATATGTTGATTTCTGGAAAGTTCATAAGTTGAGTGGCATATTATGTTAGGAGTGGTGATATGTTATACTTAAAGAAATTAAAATATTGATTTCGTATAGCGAAAAGTGGAGTTTTTTCATCTATATAATTAAATCAATATTTTACCTAAGAAGATATAAAGTAAGGTTGCAATTATTTTAGAAATCAAAATCACAGTATTTTTTATGATGTATTCACTAATCTCTATTGTGGGATTAGTTCTCTCTAGCAAAGAGAACTATCATGAGTGGTTTAGGGAGATAAAACATGCTTTCATTTTCAATGATTTATGGAAAGGAAATTGTGAAAGAGAATGAGACAATGCACCTAAAAGGCCTACTTTAGACAAGGAGCTTGTCATTTGGGAAAACAATAACAGAAAGGCTTATGTCTTGATTGCAACATTAGTAAATGAGGAGGTGAGTCGTCATATTTCACCATTTTCAAATGATTTTGAATCTTTAAAGAAGTTGAAGGAATTATATGACTCACACTCTGAGTGTGAAGTTCTTCAATTGATGATCAAGTTGTTCAATCTTGAGTTGAAAAACTATGACCATCTTGCCTTAGCATCATAAATGAGATCCATTATACATGACATAAAATTTGTTGGTGTTGAAATAGATGTTCCTCTCACAACCTATTTCAAGGAACTATATCCCACTTATTCACATTATCTTGAATCTTTGCAAGAAAGTGGTAAATTAAGGATATTTCTTTTTACTCTCTTGAGAAGAATTTTTTTTAAAGAGAGAAGGATTTTGGGAATAATACAACTCCTTAATCTCTTGAAGAAGTCGTATTTTCACAAAAAAAGAGAAGAATCAGGTGCATGATTCTTCTAGAGGAATAGGTGGTTGAAGAGGACGTGGAAAGAAGAATTTTAGAGGTAGGGGGGCAGCCATTTCCAAGGAGAAAGGTTTGATCATCATTCCATACGATGTAATAGAAATGGACATGATGCTTCCACATACGATGCCTTAGGACATAATCGAGCATGAAAGAAATGAACAAAAAGGTAAAACACCTGGTAAAAGGAAAGGAAAATCACTCAAGTCTGCTCATTATGTTGTGGCACATTGCAACATTGGAGTAACTGAAGACTTATTTAATGCTTCACTTGCTTCATGGAAAGATTCTTGGTTGCTTGATTCAAGAGAAACTTGCCACATGAATTTTAGAAGAGATTTCTTTGGAGAATTCACTAAGAATGTTGATGGAGCAGTCTACTTTATAGACAAGTCAAAAATCAAATCATTAGGGCTTGGCACCATTAGGTTCAAACTGCCTGGTCTTCCAGATTTTCTTTTTCATGATGTTCTATACTTCTCAGAGCTTAGGAGAAACTTCTTGTATTTGTTCCACATCTGCTAGCAAGGACACTCCATTCACATATTTGATGGAAAGGTTGAGGTTAGAAAAGAACCAAATCACTCACTTGTCATGAATGGGATAGAAGAAAAAAGACTTCTGAAGCTGCAAGGAAGCTTTGCTCATGCACATAAACTTACATACAATTCTCACTATGATGAAGGTATACTTCCATCGAGTCTTTTATGGCATGCTAGTTTTGGGCACTTGAACTATGACAAACTTCACTTTTTGATGAAAAATGGTGCTTATTGGGTTGCCTACCATTCTTATGAAACTTAAGAAATTTGATGCTTGTGTCTTAGGAAAGAACAACAAACAGTCATTTCGTGATTCTCATTCCAGAGCACATAGAAAACTTAAACTCATACATTCTGATTTGTGTGGCCCAATGCTTTTTCCTTCTACAAATGGTAATAAATATATAATGACATTTTTTATGACTACACCAGAATGTGTTGGGCTTATTTAGTGAAGAACAAATCTGAAGCTTTTGAAACATTCAAGAACTTTTATGCATGGATTGAAAATGATGCACAATCTCATGTTGGCTCTATTCCCACTGATAATGGAAAATAATATACTTCAAATGAATTTGAAAATTATCTTCACTTGCATGGGATCAAACATTAAACAATCATGCCTTATATTCCCAACAAAATGTAGCTGAAAGAATGAAATAGACAATCTTAAATATGGTACATTCGACAATGTTTTTCAAGAATGTTAAGATGATGCTTTGGGTTGATGCAATTCTATGTGTTTTGTATATAAAGAATAGGTGTCCATCTCATGCTATAAAAAAAATTATTCCCTATGAAATGTGGTATGGCCACATTCCTTTGGTGAGGCATCTCAAGGTTTTTGGTTCCACTTGTTATTCCTTGATACCTAAGGAACAAAGAAACAAACTTGGTGCAAGGAGTCGCAAATATATATTCTTTAGGTACTTAGATACCTCCAAAGCATACCATCTCTATGATGAAGTTAATATGAAGTTTATAATATCTACAGATGTGATCTTTCTTGAATCTTCTAAGACTGACAATGTTATGAGCAACAACTTGATCGCTTGGATAGATTTGAGAATGCATTATTTTCAAGATTTGGATAATGAGATTCCACGTCTTGAAGGGGGGGACCCCTATACTGGATCAATCTATGGAATCTACTTCTAAAGTACTCTCTTCGGCACATGAAGTTCCAACCGCTAATCAAGATGAAACTTTGAGCGATGTGATTGAGACAATTGGGAGGCTAAATCTAGATTCAACCCCATCTCAATCAATTGAGTAGCTTGATTCATCTCAGAAAGGTCCTCCAAAATGGCTCACAAAGAAACTTGAAAATGTTCATCCTGATGAGGTTGGAAAGATAGGAACAACAAGCTCAACTAGATATAATGGAGCCGATGTAGACAATCATTATTCACTTGTTGATATGGATGTTTTTTATGATTGTGAACTAAATTTTTCTTCATATTTTGAGCTAGCTTCCTTCAAAGAAGTTGCTTCTCATGATGAATGGAAATAAGTGATGCATAAATAATATGATGCGGCTTTGATAATAAAAAAATGGCACCTAGAAGCTCGTTGATCCTCCATTGGGAACCAAACAAATTGGTTGCAAGTGGGTCTTCAAGAACAAGTATAAAGCATATGGCTCACTTGACAATCACAAATCTAGGCTTGTGGCCAAAGGTTTTTCACATAAGGAAGGGGTCGATTATGAGGAGAACTTTTCCCCCACAACAAAATGGACTACCATCTAGACACTATTTTCCTTCGCAGCTCAGAATAGTTGCAAAGTCCATAAAATGGATATAAAAGTTGCTTTCTTGAATGGAGATATGAAAGAGAATGTTTTTATGTCCCAACCAAAAGGATTTGTTGTGAAGGGTTAGGAACACTAAGTATGCAAGCTTGTCAAATCCATGTATGGCCTCAAGTAAGCACCATGAGCTTGGTACAAGAAATTGGCTAAGCATCTTCTGAAACTCAATTTCAAACACTATGATCTTGATGATGCAACTTTGTTTGTCAAGAAAGTTGGAAAAATAGTTGTATATCTTGTGACGTATGTAGATGATCTTATGATGATAGGGAATGATGATAATTGCATTGCATCCATAAAGAAAGAACTAAGGAAAGGTTTTGAAATGACATATTTTGGCTATGTTCACTACTATCATGGTATTGAAGTAACTCTACATTCGAAGTTTATATTCCTCTCTCAGACAAAGTACATTACAGATCTATTGAATAGGTTTGGCATGGCTTAGTACAATCCTTTGAATACTCCAATGGAATATAAATTAAAGCTCACGGCCAAAAAAGGAAAATAATTTGAGGATGCAACGAAGTATACACAACTCGTAAGAAATCTCAAGTCCCTAGCAAATACCAGGCCAAAAATTTCATTTGGTTTTGGAATCCTCTCCAGGTTTATGAAAAATCCTTGTGACGGTCATTGGTCTACTACAAGAAGAGTTTTACATTACTTGAAGGGAACTAAAGACTTTGGACTCAAGTATACATAGGTGGATGACTTCAACTTGATTGAATACTTTGACTCAATTTTTTATGGAGATAACGAAACCAAAGTATCTACTTCAGGTTATGTTATGAGTCTTGGATTAGGATTTGTCTCACGAAGGTCACGCAAACAATTAGTTCTAAAAAATTCCACAACTGAGGCAAAATATGTGGCAGCAGCTAACGCAACAAAGGAAATTGTGTGGATCAGGAAAATTTTGGAAGATTTGTAGGAGAAACAAGTGTATTCAACTTCTCATTTGATTGACAACACTTCTGCAATAAACTTGGCCAAGAACCTAAAGTTCCATGATCAAACCAAGCACATCAATACAAAGTATAATCTGATTCAACATCATGTTGAGGCCAAGACAATCCACCTACGACAATGTTCCACAAATGAGTAGATTGCAGAAATATTCACTAAAGCACCTAGAAGAGAAAAGTTTGAAAGATTCAGAATGATGGTTGGACTCATCAACATCCCATCAAATTAAGGGGGGCAATTTTGACACCCAATATTTGTAGAAATTCCTTGTAGATTCAAACTGCTTATGTAATATGCTAAAACAAAAAACTTGAATCTCCTCTACTCATCAGCGAAAACAATAAGTGATCGATGAAACCATGAAGCATACAAGAGAAAGAATTAAATCAACACATTACACAATGATTTTCTATGGAAACCCACAACTAAAAACCCCTACTATATGTATATTACATTAGTCAAAGAATCTGGATGAATATAATATGATCTGCTCAACCTTGAGCTCAACCTACACAAGTATTTTCTATCCTCTACTTGACAAATTGTCTTTGGCCAATACTTAGCCAAATTTCCAAGCCTCTAAGCTCCTAATTCCTTGTGTTGTTCCCTTAGGAATTAGCTCCTATTTTACAACTAATAGTACATTATCCCTAAACTCCAATCTCAACTGGGACTTTCTCTGATATGAAATTCATGAGTTAATTATGAGTGAATCTTTAGTTTACTGGTTGGTCCCTGCAGGTTACACCCCGCTACCACAGGTTACACCCCACTAGAGTAAGTTACACCCCACTATTGCAGGTTACACCCCACTACAATAAGTTACTCTCCACTACTGCAGGTTACACCCCACTACTACAGGTTACACCTCACTATTGTACCTCCAACTAATTCCTCCATCAGTTGGAACTAGTTTAACTGACTTTAACTCAGTTATACCGAATTAAATAATTGCAACTCAAAATAAACTCAAATAGTTCTCCTAATTGTAGGATACACTCTACATGACTTTAGTGAGACCGTCAACTCGAATTAACTGAACTAACTAAGTCAAATTAATTTAGTTATTAAAAGTTGTCATGAGATGTGGAATTAAAATTTAATTCCCAATTTAATTCTAGGCCCAAAATTAAATTAGGATTTTTATTGATGTTATTTTTAACATTTCTTGTTATTATTTTCAACACTCGCTCTCCACAAGGGATTCACGTCTATCCTGATCCAATACCTTTGGAATGTTCTTCATGCAAATCTTGTCACTATTGTTGTTGCAACTGCAACATCTGCAACCAAAAAGCATGCAAACAAAATAAACTAAATCAATTGTGTCTACAACTATCTACTGGGAAAATTGTGTTGTTGTTGTAAACACGGCTTTGCACTTCTTAGTATATCACTGAAACTCATCCTCCTACTACTGAATACTCTAGGACCCCTTAGCAAGGTAATGATCCATGAGACAAAAAATCACCTCAATGGATCCTATCCAATTTCTACAACTCTGGGACCCTAATCTACTCATATTTTTGTTTCTACCTCTGCATTGTTGCTACAACTACTGGAATAATGAATTTGATCTCTCAGATATTGAAGCACTAGCTTCCATAAGGCTACTCCCTCTGAAGTTATACTCCCTCTGAGTCTCGATCTCCCTATGGGAAATCTCTCTGCTCCCTCCTGGAAACTTGCACTATCCTCCTGCACTGGAAACTAGAATGAAAAGCTCTGCACTAGGAATCTCTTAGTTGGAATTGAACCTGCATACTGCCACTGTGAAATTTGCACTTCCTATTCATTGCAACTAGTTCTGCAACTCTCCCAGGCACTGACTACAACTAATTATATAGTTGTCATCTAGATGAATTCATGCACCTACTGACACTGAATCTGTTACTATAATACTGTGGACTCTTATAACAAAGGTAATGGTCTCATTGCTACATTCCATAATTGATATGACTGATCTCCCTCTTGCAGCTGCATTGGACTTTGCCCAAATTTTTACCTCCTCGTACTATTGCCTCACATCGCCCCCCTCACACATCGAGGTATGGCAACATTTTTTCCCTCTTCCCACTTGGCTCGAACTCTCCTCCTACTTGATGTCTCTGACTGGTTCTCTTCATCATCATCCTCATGGTTAACTCAACTACCAACTGGTTGAGGCTTCCTCTTGAAAGCTAAATCATGCTCTTAAACTAAACTCCATTTGAGTTTTGATCTCCCTATGGGAAATCTCGTTGCTACTCAATCTACCAATATCAATGATCACAACTCCCTTTTGTGTCACTAAACATTGGCTCACTGATCTTCCCATCCTTCTAGCTTCGTTAAGAAGTTTGCACACAAGGTCTTTTAGATTTGCCCTGAACTAGATCTCCATCAATCTGCAATGACAACTTCGAATTCTTCTCTTCTATTGTGATTTCAATTCTGAAACCATGTATAAATTCCTACAAATATAGCTTTGATACCATGTAGAAATTCCTTGTAGATTCAAACTACTTATGTAATATGCTAAAACAATAGACTTGAATTTACTCTACTCATCAACGGAAACAATAAACGATCGATGAAATCATGAAGCATACAAGAGAAATAATTCAATCAACACATTAAGCAATTATTTTATGGTGAAATCCACTGCTAAAAACCACTTCTATCTATCTATTGCATTAGTCAAAGAATTTGGATGAATACAATATGCTCTTCTCAACCTTGAGCTCAACCTGCATAAGTATTTTCTAACCTCTACCTGACTAACTTCCTTTGGTGAATCCTTAGCCAAATTTCCAAGTCTTCAAGCTCCTAATTACTTGTGTTGTTCCCTTAGGAATTAGCTCCGACAAATTCCTCAATTATGAATTATGAAATCTTCATAGGCCTTCCTTTGACTACATGCCCCATCGACTTAATTTAGATGATTTTACAACTGATAGTACATTGTCCCTGAACTCCAATATCAACTGGGTCTTTCTCTTATCTAGCATGCATAAGTTAATTATGAGTGAATCTTCATTTTACTGGTTGATCACTACAGGTTACACCCCAATACTACAGGTTACACCTCACTACTAGACCTCCCACTAATTCCTCCATTAGTTGGAGCTAGTTTAATTGACTTTAACTCAGTTAGACTGAATTAAATAATTACAACTCAAAATAAACTCAAGTAGTTCTTCTAATTGTAGCAGACACTCTACATGACTCTAGTTAGGCCCTCAACTTGAATTAATTGAGCTAACTAATTCAAATTAACTTAGTTAACTATTACAATTTGTCATGAGATGTGGAATTAAAATTTAATTCCCAATTCAATTTAAGGACAAAATTAAAATAGGATTTTTCTTGATGCTATTTTTAACATTTCTTGTTGCTATTTTCAACAATCTTTAGGATTAGGAAAATCCATGTAAATATTGTAAATAGAAAAATAAAAGAATTTGGAAGATGAATAGACATTGGGAGATCAAACCCAATGGTCTCCCTCTACTTGTATATATCCATGCTTTCACTTATTACAAAAACATAATTCATTCATGGAGTTACTCCTAGCCTAAAATTGGGAAAAGAGGAATCTCTAGTTAAACTAGAGGAAGTATGTTGAGGCAATATTATAGAGGTTTAATATGAAGGATAGTAATTTGATGAAGATTCCTATTCATGTAGATGCAAAGTTATATTTTGAACAATGTCCCAAGGCATAGGAAGAGGAAGAAAACATGTCTCGTGTTCCATATGCGAGTGAAGTTGGTAGCCTGATGTATACAATAGTTTGTACTAGAACAAATATTACACATGCAGTGGGAGTATTGGGCGGGTTTATGTAAAAACTAGGGAAGGAGCATTGGACAATAGTGAAGCAGGTTTCCAGTTATTTGCATGGCACTAGTGATTTTTTGTGCTACCAAGGCAAACTAGAATCGGACAAAATGTTGGACATACATGGCATTGTTGCTGCAGGTTTATCTAGAGATCTAGATCAGAGAAGAACTACAAGTGGGTATGTGTTTAACCTATTTGGAGGATCAATTAGTTGGATGAGAAAGAGGCAGTTTTTAATGGCCTTTTAGACTATGGAGGTTGAATACATGGTAGCCACTCATGAAAGCAAGTAGTTTGGTTGTGGAGATTGTATTCAAGTATGGGGTTAGTACAATGAGCTATAAGGGTATGTTACAACAACCAAAGTGAAATTTTATTGGCAAATAACCTTGCTTATCATTCAAAGATAAAGAATATTGATGTTCAGTATCACTTTATGAGGGATATGGTTAAAGGCAAAAAGGTGTTGTTGGTAAAGGTGGACACTTTGAAGAATGTTGTAGATGCATTGGCATATTCTGTGAGCACTAAGAAGTTTTCTTGGTGTATAGAAACAATGGGCATTGAAACCTTAGACCAATGGAGATGCACTCTTATGTCCCCTTGTGTGGAAAGAAAAAAACAAGTGGTAGAATCTTAGGTATGTGTTTTATTATTTCCACGACTAGACCCTAGCATTATGTTTAGGTGTGTTTTCACCTCCTAACAAATCAAAAAATGAAAAATTTAATGTTACCCTCAAATAAAGACCAATGGAATTAATTATGGTTATGTATATTATGTCCCCTCATACGATAATTGAGTGGATATAACAATGGGATGTTATCCCCTCCACCTAGTTTCAAATCCCATGGGGGGGCATCTTTGGCCTATTGATAAGGCTCAAGGAGTAAGCTCCCCCACCCTTATGGAGTCTCAGCTCTTACGAAGTCACAAATTCTTGGTATATCTAGTTTATGGGTTGTTGAATATACTCCTAGTGTTATGGTGACAACCACTAGATGTTGTAACAATATCCAATTTGTAGTATGTGCAACTGAAAATTGAAAATTTTAAAACCTTGATTTTTTTTTTAATAAAAAACTATTTATTTAAATTTACCACCAATTTTAATTCTTGTGCAATTTTAGGAACCCAAAATAACTTCCAATTAAATGAATGATGGAGGAGTTATGTCAAACCCCGCTAAGTATCTAAAGTTTAACAAGGGGAGGTGGGGGGTCCAAAATTGTGCTCAAGCTATAAAACACCAAAACATAAAACAACCTTTTGTGCCCACACACCCCCTGTTACCTCACTAGTCAATAAACTACCATGTCATACAGTCAATGTACAAATGGTTCCTCTTGGCACATAGTTGGAATACAATCAACATATAAGTGGCATATGAGTGGCGTCCAAATGGTGCAAAAATATTGGTCCACATGTCATAAATCATGTTGATGATGTCAACTCATGAATAAGTGAGAGTCTATTATTATTTTCAAATAATAAATATTTGGTCCAATAAAATATTTTTATGGGTATCAATGACAGGGGAAATTGTTAAAAAGAAACAAAGGGTTTTAAATTTTTTTATCTTCGATGAATTGAGCTTTGTCTGTTGAACAAATTAGTAGTAGTGAAGAATTCACTCAGGCTATTACAATTAGAAATAAAGTATTTCTCAGCTTCAACTCTTTGTTTATACAGTCAAAATGAATACTAAAATTACCAAACCTCAAAGCACTGATTCTTTCCACCCTATGAATTTTGAGGTTCTACCATTAATAGACAAGGAGGAAAATTCGCACAAAACTCATTGTGAATTTGATATTTATGAGCTCATAGAGTGGGATTTTCAACTCTTCAAGGATCAAGAAAATATTGCTTTGGCCTTGGAGTCTTATTTAGCACAATTTATCATTCCTCAAGCACATACTTACCCATAATTTGTTTGTTGGTGTGCTAATAATTATATTCCCAGTAAGCAAGTCATCATGTAAAAAGATAGAGTGCTATATTTTATATTAATTACACATTGATTCTAGAAATTAGTAAAACAATATTACTAAATGTTGGAAATAATACTAAGAGGAGGGGGGGGGTGTGAATCAGTATTTACAATTCAATATTCTTGCATTTCCCAATCAGATTTATATATGCCACTTCAATGAAGTGAACTTGCATGTGCAAGCTACTGTGATTAAAAAAACCAACGTATGCCCAAAGAACTTATGATTTAGTTAATTTAGCATGTGTTGATTTTTAATCAGTGCATCAATATATTATTATATGGTAATTGTGCAGTAATAACATAAAAAACCATCACACATAAGAAACACACATAAACACCAAGATTTAATGTGGAAACCAAATGTGGGATAAAAATCACTTGCTGCTATCGTCTTTGTCTTCTTAATATAAAGAAAATCGGTTTAAAATCTCATACTAGTGTAGACTCATATCAATATGCAAGCACCCACCTGAAGAAGGCTACAACCTTCTCTTGTTTTCCAGCTTCTACTGGAAGGGAGCTACAACCCCCTATTTCTTGTACTAGTTGATATGTTTACTAGTACGTAGGCGCTAACCTATAGAAGGCTACAACCTCCTCTCTTCCTCCAGGGACAACATTTCATAAATTTTTAGACTGGATGCTCCTAGTACAAAACAACACAATATGAAGGCCTCATTTCATCAAATTTTCACACTGGACCCATTAGAAACTTTGAATCTCAAATTCTATAATAATATTTGCATTAGCCAACAATCAGACAATCTAAACAGATAGATCACTGTCACCAGAACACTGTGCTGAACCTAGAAACCTACATCATCATTAAGAACTAGCTACAACCTCAAAAATCATACATCAGAATGCACATGCTACTTTACTGAACCCAGCCTGCCTGTATACGCTACTTCCTATAACCAAACCTGTGTATACCTTAAAAACTACTAAAACATAAAACTTCTTAATCAAATCTGTACCAAACAGTAATATTCTTAACATCTACTATCAAATTAGAGAGATTTAGGCAGTCAGCAGTAAAGATCACCCTTCTCACTTAATCAATCAATCAATCAGACTCAATCTCCTTATGCATTGAGTTCTACTTTCAGATCTAAGAAGACATCATTGACAGGCAGTTGTAAACTAGCATCACTAATCAGATAGATCAGTCATTTCTAAATAACAAGATTTTATTTTGTATACGCTACTTGCAAGCTTTGAACCAGCGTGTAGATGCGCCATCACCAAGGCGACCCATTGTATATATCTGTAGATACTAACTTATAGCTTCTCTGCTATTCCAGATTTCATACATACCCAGATCATGACATTTAAAGAATAGAACATGTGTAAGCAATCAGATCTATCCCAACCAATATCAGATCATTCAATGATAAGTCATTTCAGGTCTCATGATCTTGATCAAAAATTGAATTCAAGGTGCACAAAATATTTCAGATCATATCATAATCATAGCCCCTGCAACATAAAATAAAATTCATATAGAAGTGTTCCTGAGAAAACCTTTCACTTGCACACTTGGCCCTTTTATCTTCTCCTCCTTATATAATTTATGGCCTTTCTCAATACCTCGAACCAAAACAACACTTAGAACCCATGGTATTCTTGGACGGGATCAAATATTCGTTACTCTGCTCAATATTTTGGGCTAATACCATGGTATTGACCCTTGGTATTCTTTAAACTTGAATTACCTTGATTTTCCAACCTATACATGATTTTCCTCTTATGAAAGTGCATGCATGCGTATACACTCTTTTTGTTCTGTTAACCTGCGTGTATATGCTTCTTTGTCAAAGTGAACCTACATATACAACTTACACCATCCTTCTCCTTCAACTTCTTGATTCTGATTAGTATACCTTTGTTCCAACTTCCTTTTCTTCTGTACTAATGTCTTGTTACCTATGATTTGACCTGTTACAATGTGAGTTTCCTTTTATTAAATATGAATTGACCTATGAGTGAGTTGCCATCGAGGAAAACACTTGTATCATAATGCCAACAATCTCCCCCTTTGGACTTGATGGCAACCATATTGGTGTTGATTACTGCAAGTTGTAGAAACTATTAGAGATATTAGGAACTGTTAGAGATATCAAGCAACGCCAAAATACTCTCCCCTTTTGACATCAAGGGCAAAGGGAGGACCAATATATTCTCCCTTTGAGATACAATATGTTTTCCATGCTCCCCCTAAGTACATGCAGAGTCTGCAGAGATAGTTTTCAAAAGAATAACATGACTCTATAACTCAACTATGTGAGTATGACCTTCCTATCACCAATGACTCATACATACATCAATCACCCAACCAAGTGGGGATACACCAAATTTGACTCATCCACCCAACCAAGTGGGGACATACCAATTATTTATACATGGCTAGAATATAACAATTATTACATCATCCTTCCCATGCATAGTGGGGAAAATAATTACATCATATGTCCAATGGGACTCATTAGAAAATAGACTATGACAAAATGTGACATATTACACCCTAGATCTTGACATGACCTATGCAACAATGAATATCTGAAACCATAGCGGAAGTCAGCAACCATAATGCCAACAACACAAAAATTTTGTGAAGGCTAATGCTCCCCCTGAACCTGTGCTACCTGTCCATTGTCAACAAACCTTTCATCAAGAAATCTTCATCAGTCAAGTAAAAATCAATGAACAAATCGTATCAGCAGATAGTAATCATCAATATCATACCGAGCAACCATGTCAGAGTCTGACCCGATGTTTTTCTACCAAAGAAACATATACACTCCTTCAGCCACAGAAACTCACGTATATACATGACTATCCTTCAGGAAACCCGCGTATAGGAACCTTCTTCTAAAAAGTATATTTAACAGTAGGATGATGTAGAAACTACTCCCACCTTTTATCTAAGATATTCAAATTTTTCTCTGGGCAGCAGTTTGGTAAATGTATCAACAACCTGTTCTTTGGAGGGAAAATACTCCAATTTAACCATTTGTTCAAGCACTTTTTCTCGTAGAAAATGGTACTTAATGGGTATGTGCTTGGTCTTGGAGTGCATGACAGGATTTTTCGAAACACTGATGGCACTTGTATTATCACATAAAATGGAGATGGGTGGAGAACATGTGATTTGAATATCTTGCAATGTTTTCATCATCCAGAGTAGTTGTGTGCAGCAAGATGCAGCAGCCACATATTCCACTTCAGCTATAGATAAGGCAATCGAACTTTGTTTCTTGTTGAACCAAGATACTAACCGTGATCCCATATAGAATGAACCTCCACTGGTGCTTTTTGGATCATCAACATTTTCTACCCAATCTACATCTATATATGCATGAAGAGTAAGATCTGTATCTTAATGATACCATAGACCAAAGTTCGGAGTTCCTTGAAGATATTTGAATATTCTTTTTACAGTCTAAAGATGTGATTCCTTTGGATTTGCTTGGAACCTTTCAACACTTCCTACTACATGCATGATATCAAGTCTGGTACCTGTTAGATAGAGAAAACTTCCAATCATAGATCTGTATGTTGGTTGATTCACTATAGGTAATTCATCATTAGAGCTGAGACTACATCTTGTTACCATTGGAGTACATCTAGTTTAGAATATTCCATTCTATATTTCTTAATTACTACTTGAGATATTTGGTTTGTGAAAGAAAAATACCATCTTTTGTTTGTTGTACTTGCAGACCAAGAAAATAAGTTAGTTCACCAAGTAATGACATTTCAAATTCTTGTTGCATAACCGAAGAAAAGTTATGACTCATAGATTCTTCATTGCTACCAAAGATGATCTCGTCAACATAAACAACAATAATTAGTAGTTTATCATTCTCAATTTTGGTGTATAAGTTGTTGTATGCAAATCCTTTTGTGAACCCTTATTGTTGTAGGTATTTATCAAGGCAATAATACCAAGCCCTTGTAGTTTGTTTCAGTCCAAAAAGAGCCTTTTTGAGCTTGCATACATTCTTTGCATCATTTCCTAGAATAAATCCTTCTGGTTGTTTAATATAAACTTCTTCTTCTAACTCTCCATTAAGAAATGCATATTTCCATCCATTTGATACGCTATGAATTTCTAAAAACTTGAAAGAGCAAGAAACATTATTATGGCTTCAAGTATGGCAATAGGTGCAAATTTTTCTTCAAAGTCTATACCTTCTTGTTGAGCATACCCTTTACATACAAGTCTTGCTTTGTTTCTAATAACCTCTCCATTTTCATTCAATTTATTCTTGAATATCCATTTTGTTCCTATAACATTTTTATCAAGAGGTATAGCAACTAATTCCCAAGTATCATTCTTTTTAATTTGGTCAAGTTATTCATTCATTGCCTTAACCCAACGTTCATCTTTGCTAGCTTCATTAACATTATGTGGTTCTATGGAGGATAGTAATGCTAGATAACTGGAAGTTCCTGCAATATTTCTTCTTGTCTGTACTCCATACCCTTTTTCTCCTAGAATTTGAGATTCTGGATAATTCTTTTGAACATACCTGGATGTAGTCTTTTCCATATCAGTTGTATCTTCTTCAGATGCTTCATTGATTTCATCCTCTATATCATTTTGATTTGATACAGGAAAGCATTCACCGTCTTCCTCATTGTCATCATCCTTTATCTATTCTGGATTTCTGCATGCTTCATCAATTACTACATCAATGCATTCAACAATTTTCCAAAGTCTCTTGTTATAACATTTGTATCCTTTACTTTTGGATGAATAACCAAGAAGAATTCCTTCATCTGCTCTGGGTTCAAACTTACCAAGTTTTTCATCAATCCTTTTGATGAAACATTTGCTTCCAAAAACTCTAAAGTGTTTTACAATAGGGGGCTTACCATACCAAAGTTCATATGGAGTTTGATCACTCTTTACCCGAACATTATCTTTGTTGAGAATAGTCACGGCAATAAATGCAGCTTCAACCCAGAAGGTGGTAGGAGTTCTAGATTCATCAATCATAGCTCAAGCCATTTGTTGAACTGTTCTATTCATTCTTTCCACTACGCCAATTTGTTGAGGAGTTCTAGAAACAAAGAACTTCCTTTTTATTCCATGTTGTTCACAAAAATAAAAATAAATAAGTCATTTGATATGAATTCTCCCCCTCAATCAGATCTGAGACATTTGATTTTTTGATCTGATTCATTTTCAACTAAAGATTTGAAGCTTTAAACTTTTCAAATGCTTCATCTTTATGCTTTAGTAGACCTATCTAACACATTCTAGAGAAATAATCAATGAATAAAATAAAGTATTCTTCTCCACGAGGTGACTTTTTCCTTGTTGGTCCACACAAATCGGTATGGATGAGTTCAAGAGGCTTACTTGTTGATCCTTCTTTTTCACTGAAATGAACTATGGTTTTCTTATCAACTTGACATGGTTTGCATATGGTATTTTTTGGGATGCTAATATCTGGAAGATCATGAACTGCCTTGAGCTTGCATGCTTTTCTTATTTGAGAAAATCTTAGATGACCCAATCTTCTGTGCCATAACCAGTTTTCATCTATTTTTCTTAGATAGCATTATTTTTGTCCTCTTTCCAGTATGTAAATATTATTTGGAGTTCATATACCTTTGATTACAGTCTTTCCTGTATCAAGGTCATGAACCACACATCCGTTTGATCAAAACACAACATCATTTCCTTCATCACACATTTGACTGACACTCAACAAGTTATGTTTTAAACCATCAACATAGATGACATTTCCAGCTTTAACCTTTTCTTTCAAATAGACAAAACCTTTACCTTTAATGACATCTGGTGTGTCATTTCCAAAGGAGACATTCTTTTCCTTTTTCAAAGCATTATATGAATGAAGTTTCTCTTTATCACCTATCATTTGTTTAGAGCATCCGTTGTCAATGTACCACTAATTTTCTTGTCCTTCTGCAAACAGAGCTATGACACATCTTTCTGATTGAAATTCCTTCTTTATCCATACCCTGGAATTTGATGATGTTTTCCTCTTTTGATGTGTTGGCCGAAATTTGCTCCTGCATTCAGATTCTTCATGACCAAAGTTATTTTAAAACGAACATTAAATTTCATCTTCAAGAGGAGAAAAGTTGTTATAAGAAGTTTTCTTGATTCCTGTTACGCTTCTTTGATTTCGTGCTTCTCTAGTCATGATAGTTTTGTAAGCAACACATTGAGCAGCCTTATGCCCAAAGTTATGGCATGAAAAACATTGTCCATTAAAGAAGTTTTTGTGATCATATAATCTTTTGGTATTGTTTACCCTTTGGTTGATTCTTCTATTGATCTTCATCATTGCACTAGATTGGGCATGATTTACCTGATGAGTACTTTTAGTCTTTTTCTAACGATTAACATATTGTTCACTAGTCATTACTGCATCAAGATAGATTCTGGTGTAGGCTGATGGCTTTTTTGATTGGGATGATTCTTCAGTATATCCAAGACCTGTCTTTATAAGAGGAGAATGTTGAACCTTGATGATTTCATTTAAATTTTCTGATCCTTTAGCAAATCTAAGATTAAGATATTTTGTCTTCTCTAGTTATTTTCTTAGACCCACAACTTCACATTCTAGTTTTTCATTGTGCTTTTCTCTTTCAGTGAGTTGATGTGTCAACATGTCTATGACCATATTCTTTTCTTCCAAACATATTTTGAGTTTAGTGATTTATTCAAAAAAGTATCCATCTTCCAAGGCATCAAAAAAATCATCATTGTCATAAGCCATGAGTAGTTTATAATCTTGTTCATTTTCATCTTCATCACTATTAGATAATATATCACTATCTTCATGAGTATAGGAGCTTCTTCTATTAATAACCTCTTTTCTATAGGCTTTTGCATATTCCTTTCATTTTTCATGATTATCTTTATGAGGACATTTTGTAGCATAATGGCCAACTATACCACAAGAAAAGCATTTGAATGGTAGCTTACCTCTAAATCTTCCAGAGCCCCATTGAAGCTTCTTGACAAAGTTTACCTCATCTTCTTCTTCTTAAATATATCCTAATTCATTGTGCTCTTCCTTTTCTTTTCCTTTAGCTAAAGCTTTGAAAGTAGCTTCTCTCATATTTGATGTACCTCCTTTCCTCATTTCAAAGGCAGTCATAATTCCATGAAGTTGAACCAAAATAATAGATTCAAGATCCAGCTTTTCTTCTATGGAAGATACTTTTGACTCAAATTTAGAAGACAAGGATCTCAAAATTTTCTCTACTAAAGTAGCCTCCTTTATCTCTTCACCCAGATTCTTCATACAATTAACAATCTCATCTACATGCAAAAAGTAACTAGCAATACTTTCATCACTATGCATCTTAAGAGTTTCATACTGAATTCTGAGAGTTTGGAGCTTAGCACGTTTTACCTGGGAGTCTCCTTCATAGCTCTGAATGATTTTGCCCCATATATCTTTGGTTATCTTGAGTTTCATGACTTTGACGAATTCTGATTCTGACAAACTTCCCAATAAAGTATTGACTACTTTAGCATTCATTTCATATAACTTCTTACCTGCTATATCTGTAGGTATCACTGTTGGAAATTGGTATCCTCCTTCCACAATTTCCCAAACATTGGCTCCAAGCGACTAAATATAGGCTCTGGTTCTTCTTTTCCAATATACGAAGTTCTTCCCATTGAAGATTGGTGACCTGATAGATCCCATGGCTTTGTGATTGTTCATCTTGAAATATCTCCCTTCAAGCAATCAAGCTTCTTATGAAGGACATACTCTGATACCAATTGTTGGAAATAATATTGAGAGGGGGAGTGAATCAGTATTTACAATTCAATAATCTTTCATTTCACAATCATATTTATATACATCACTTCAGTGAAGTGAACTTGCGTGTGCACGCTACTGTGATTAAAGAAAACGGCGTATACCCAGAGAACTTATGATTTAGTTAATTTATCATGTGTTGGTATTTAATCAGTGCATCAGTATCTTATTATACAGTAACTATGTGCAGTAATAACAGAATAAACCATCACACATAAGAAACACACATGAACACCAAGATTTAAGGTGGGAACCAATGCTAGAGAAAAACCACCTGTTGTTGTCATCTCTGTCTTCTTAATATAAATAAAATCAGTTTACAATCTTGTACTGGTGTAGACTCATACCAGTACGCAGGAACCCACTTGTAGAAGGCTACAACCTTCTCACATTTTCCAGCTTCTACTAGAAGGGAGCTAAAACTCTTAGCTCTTGTACTAGTCGATATGTTTACTAGTACATAGGCACTGGCCTACAGAAGGATACGACCTTCTATCTTCCTCTTGGGACCACGTTTTATAAATTTGTAGACTGGATGCTCCTAGTACAAAACAACACAATATGAAGGCCTTGTTTCATCAAATTTTCACATTGGACCTATCAAAAACTTTGAAGCTCAAACTCTATAACAATATCTGCATCAACCAACAATCAGTCAATTTGAACAGTCAAATCACTGTCACCATAACACTGTGCTAAACCCAGAAACCTACATCATCATTCAGAACCATCTACAACCTCAAAAATCATACATCAGAATGCATACGTTACTTTACTGAACCCAACCTATGTGTATACGCTACTTCCTTTAAGCAAACCTGCGTATACCTTCAAAACTACTAAAACATAAAACTTTTGAATCAAATTTGTGCAAACCAGTAATATTCTGAACATCTACTGTCAAATTACAGAGATCTCGATAATTAGCAGTAAAGATCACCCTAATCACTTAATCAATCAATCAATCAGACTCAATCTCCTTATGCATTCAGTTCTACTTTTAGATCTAAGAAGACATCATTGACAAACAGTAGTAAACCAACAACACTGATCAGATAGATTAGCCATTTATGAATAACAAGATTTTCTTTTATATGCGCTACTCAGAAGCTTTGAACCAGCATGTAGACACGCCTTCACCAACGTGAACCATCATATATATCTGTAAATACTAACTTATAACTTCGATGCTATTCCAGATTTTAGACATACCCAAATCGTGACATTTAAAGAATAGAACATGTGTAAGCAATCAGATCTAGCCCAACCAATATCAAATCATTCAATGATAAGTCATTTCAGGTATCATGATCCTGATCAAACATTGAATTCAAGGTGCACAAAATATTTCAAATCATATCATAATCATAGCCCCTGCAACATAAAATAAACTTCAAATACAAGTATTCCTGAGAAACCCTTTCACTTGCACACTTGGCCCTTTGAGCTTCTCCTCCTTATATAATTTTTGGCCTTTCTCAATACCTCGGACCAAAACAACACTTAGAGCCCGTGGTATTCTTGGACAGGATCAAATAGTCGTTACTCCGCTCAATATTGTGGGCTAATACCATGGTATTGACCCTTGGTATTCTTTAAACTTGAATTTCCTTGATTTTCCAATCTATACGTGCTTTTCCTCTTGTGAAAGTGTGTTCATACGTATACGCTCTTTTGTTTTGTTAACCCATGTGTATACGCTTCTTTGTCAAAGTGAACCTGCATATACAACTTACACCATTCTTTTCCTTCAACTTCTTGATTCTGATCATTAGACCTTTGTTCCAACTTCCTTTTCTTTTGTACCAATGTCTTATTACCTCTGAATTGACCTGTTACAATGTGAGTTGCCTTTTATCAAATTTGAACCGACCTGTGAGTGAATTCCCATCCAGGACAAGACTTGTATCATAACTCCAACACTAAATATGTTAAACGGTAAAATGTAACCTTGTTGAGGGTTGTTGAGAGGTTGCTTCTATGATTTTCTCTAGAGGTTAGTTTTTAAATATACAGTACAAAATAGAGGTGGAGGTTTTCATTTTAAGAGATTGAAGTCTTGGCTACATGGAATGAGAGTGCATTTTAGTAGTGTGTAGGTACATATAGAGAGAAACCAAGGGTGGTGGTCACGTACAAAGTATTTAAAGGAATACTTCAATGAAATGATGGTTTCATTTATAAGGTGCAATCATGGAAGATAGCTCTAGAGAGGAGAGCATGAGGCTAGGAGCGTGTCAAGTTGAGAGGATGGCAACATAAATGTTGGAGCAACGAAAAAAACTATGTATATATATATATATATATATATATTAAGAAAGAGAGGAGAGAGAGAATGAAGTTGAAAATTAATTGCATGTAAATGGGCATACTATTGTAAGACCTGATAAGGAATGCATATCCCTAGGAAATTTCCTGTAAAGCCTAGTGTTAGACCTAGGTGATAGGGGGCATGTCTGGTTAACATATACCCTTGGTATAGACTTTGAGGGGAGTAAGGACTAGAGTCATTGGGGCTATATTTAGTTAAGGAAAGCCCAAGTCAAGGTTTAATGGGGGATTGTTAGGTAAACTTGACTTGGGGATAGATTCAAAGTTGATCAGGTCAATAGTACTAGTTTTGGGCCCATGGTTTTTTTGTTTCCCATGGTTTTATACTTTTGGATTGCATGTAATGAAACCTTTAAAAAGATTGGAGGAATTCATTGTAATGATGCTAGTGTGGTGAGTGGTGAAGGCTCACTTGGCAGTCTTGGCTAAGGTTTTGGCCAAGGACTAAAGGAATTCCATTTGTTGGTTTTTCCTCAAACTTGGGGTTTTCCTAGGGTAAATATTGTGTTTAATTTTTATGTTTCCTTTTGCTATTTTAATTTTATTCTCTGTAAATAGTGTTTCACCACTCTAAAATTTTAACAAAATGAAACAACCTCTCAATGAGTATTTTCTAAGTCAATCCTACTATGATTTAACCTCTAAATAAAATTCCCTTTCTCTAGAGTCTTTTTTACCCCTAAAGTCTTAGTTACTGAAAATTGCTTATCCTTATCCTTCAAGTATGTTCCCTAAAATTTCAAGGAAAACTATATCAATGGTTTGTTGTTTGTTAAGGTATGATTATGACCAGATTATGGATGGTACTATCTTAGGGTTTCTTACCCCTCTCTCTCACTTCAATAAAATCCTTCATTAGGTTCCACTTCAATTAGTGTTTGGTCAACGTTATCAATGTCCAATTAGCCAATTACAGTTGCATTCAGTATTTGAGGTATCAATTATCTCTATTGAATCTTTTTTTGTATTTTTAGGTAGAAAATTTTCTACTTTTCGTTTGAATACACAAAATCAAGGTGTAAATATAATCTTTGTAACTCATTGGACACCAATGTTGAGAAACCAATCCCAAGATTTTAGCTTTTCATACTTTGTAAATCAATTCTTGTCAAGTGCATATAGTTTATTGTTAAATGAGCCTCCTTCAAGAATATTACAATAGATTAAAATAATTTTCCAACTCAGCCCAAATACCAAGATAGGTGGCTAGTATTTTTTTCAAGGATGTATAGAAATCAAAGTTTATGGCTTTAAATTGCTTCCTTATAGGCTTCCATTTTTCTTACCGATGAGATTATTTGCATTGGAATATATCAAACAATGCGTGAATTTAGGTCATATTCATTTTGTCTCTAAAAATAACCCATTTATTTTCAAATTGAAGAAAAAGGTTCGGCCTTTTTTTGGTTAATACAAGAGTAGCATTGCAAGATCTAGAAGAAATGTTGAAACAAATGAAATTTCCTCAAGGAGCAATATATCAATATGATCCTCATAAGATAATATCTGAAAGGAGAATAAATTAGGGATCAAGCCCATATAAACATGTTCCTAAACCAAAAATAGAGTTGTTTCCAAACAAGGAGGTTTGGGAGAAAGATATAGCTTAGACTGATTCAATCAAACAAGAAATAGATCAAACTTCACAACTAACAACTTTAGAAATACGACAACTGGAAGAGAAGGAAATCAAGAGAGAATTTGAGGAATGGAATAGTCTTGTTTAGTCTCAAATACTAAATATTAAGGGAAAAGGTCACAAAAAAGACAAAGAGTTAGGGAGGAGGAGGATTCAATTACAGTTACAAGTACAGAGGAAGCTACTCCAAGTGAACCTATTGTTGGTGTGTAGGGGTTAAATCTGGTGTTTAGGAAAATTTTCCAATAAAAACCCTATAGACACCAACCCTTTTGGTAACACTTGCAAGGCGGTGGAGTCTCACCTAAGGCATCTAAGGGAAATTGTAGGAACATGAACAATTCTACAGTGATGAAGGAGATGGGGACATCATGTTCACATTACCCATATTCAACATATTATTACTTATCATCATGTATAAAAAGAAATGAAGTATACCCCTAGATTATGCACACTAATCCAATCATGCATACAATTTAAAGTAACAATATTATGAGAAATAGACAAGCCAAGACATAATGTGCAACAAACATAATAAGCCAAAACAAAATATTTTTATTATCACTATGGAATTTCCATTATAATTATATCCATCATTGTTCACCAGCTTAGTAGATCATTTATCATTATACTACAAAACTATATGCCTCGCTTTGTCTATGTGTGTCTCAGATATATATATATTATATTATATATATATAGTATATATATATTACACCTCAGCCTTGATTTAGTTATAGGATTATATTTGGACCCAAACTGGAAAAAAAAAACCATTGGTAGTAAATTATTACTATGAGCTAGTAAATATTACCATGGGCTAGTACATACAAAATTAACCTAATGGCTTTTCGTTATTCATCACACAATTCCTTCTCTTTGCAATTTCCGCACGTTATCCCTTGGTTGGTCTTCCCATGCGATTCTCTTCTATGTGGATCCCCAAAACTTGTTAGCCAAAAACACTACTCTATTAGGTCCCCAGCACTCCCTTGTGGCTCATCCGTGAGCCACTTAGTATTTATGGCACTCTAATGAGGGCATTGTCTCCTTTGTTTTCGCAACACATGTTTTGAAGGTTTTCTTTGCGGTATCTACCTTTGTCTTAACTTCTTTTTCTTTCCCTAGAAATTTTTCTACCAATTCCACTTTAATTTGGGTCATCAAATTCTCTTCTCCTTCCTAAACTACTTGTGTAATTGTCTGGCGCACCATCCCAATATCGTATGTGACATTCAATGCTTCATCATGTAAGGTCTCAATATTTTGTGCCAGTTGTTTCTGATAAACTCTCATTTGAATTTTTTGCTTACTTAGCTATGCATTCTCTAACATTGTGGTCTTATACTCATTCACTGGTAATGTGTTCAAGTTGTCCTTGAGATTTTGTACCTTTCTTGCATCATTTGAATATTTTGCACCACTTCTTTCAATTCTTTGTTTTCCAATAGCCTATTCCAAATCTGCAAGCCCTCTTCATATATTTTTCTACACTCTGCCTCTAGTCCTTTGATTTTCTCAAATATTAGTGCCACTACATGTTCCTTATCATTTTGTTCTATATTTTTTAGTGGAGGGTTGGCTTGGTTTTCTATTCCAACCTCACAAATTTAGCCTTGAGACCCTAAATGTCCTCACTAATTATTTTCAGTTTCCTATATTGGTGTGTCCATCTCCACTGGGGCTTCTGGGAGGTTGTTGTAGACCACCTCAAATACTTTTCTCAACTTCTCTTCTCTTAGCACCGCTTACTCCCTTTCCACTACTAGCTGCATATTTTCTCTTTGCAAAGCCTTTTCATGAGACGTTGATAAGTGTTCGAACTCTGCTATCATTGTGATCACGTGGAATTGTAGTTTTTATGTCATACTTTGCTACAACTAAAGTAAATTTTCCAATGATTATTGTGATAGGAATAGTTCCAAATGGTTGAAGATAGGAATAGTTCCAAATGGTTGAAGCCCTGTGCACACTATTTCATCTGTACATTTGGAAAATCCATTGCCTTTTGTGATATTTGTTCTGCTTAGCTATCTCATGGTATTGAAAATGGTTGGTACTACATTATTCTTTCCTCGATGACTTTAGGTGCACTTTGCGCCTTTATTTGTTCTATCCCTACTGAGTGTAGTATGGATACTCTACTAAACTCCAAAATGTGTCATACTTGCTCCAACTAATCCTACATTTTAATTTGTATTTATTGCTAATACTACACTACTCTCTTAAATTCCTCTTCTATCCTCTCATTGAGTTGGTCCCAAATATTTTCTATGTTGTCCTCAGACAATGGTTGGAGTTGGGTGACCACTAGTTTTATTTCTTTCCTTTCGATCCTTACATGGTAGGTTCCTTCTTCTATAGTTTTTTGTTTCTTTTTCTTGTTCCTAACCTGTGTAGTGTCTTCTTCTTGGGATAGACTTGTGTCATCTTATTTTCCTATCTCCCACACAGACTCATGAATAGATTTGTCATGTTCCCAATCCTTACTACATTCAATGTTCTCAAAATTGTTTGTCTCTTCCACTTGGGCTTTCCACTATGCTTCCTAATTGTTGATTATGTTACTAACCTCTAGTTTTCTTAGCCTATAATGGATTTGAATCCAATGCTTGGCAGGATCCCTCTTCATCCTTATATATATAATATAGTCATATCTAAGATATATACTAATAATATAATAATATATAATATATATATATAGATTATATAGTAGGATATATATATATAGATGTTAATGTAGTATGTATATGAATATATGTATAGTATATGTTATATATATTATATACTAGTATATATATATAGATATATATATATATAAATATATATCATATATGTATATATGTAATATATGAATATATTGTATACCGTATGTATATGTATATATGATATCATGTATATATATGCATAGCCCATCTGCAGTATACATATGCATCATCGCAATACTACTATACTAATACTACTAGTAATATAATATATATATATATATATATATATATAGATAATTTTATTTTCAACTTACATGGAAAGTCCAACTTCTCCTATAAATCTTTTAGCCACCACTTCCATTTAAAAACTCAATTCGCCTCCCCCAATTAGCTTCTGCCAAAACTTATGAAAAACCCCTACTATTATCACATACCTAATCATATACATTCCTAACCAATGCATTTGAAACTTTCCTAGATGCTTCATGAATTTGTTGTAATACAACAAAACATAGTCTCCTGGCTGAAATTTATTTTGTTTTATTCACTTATCATGTCGAGATTTCTCACGCACTTTATGTACATTTTGGTAAAATCATTCTATCACGTTGTATTCTTCGAATTGCAATAGTTATAAAATTCTCTTTTCTATTACACTAGAATCAATGAAGTTTTCCATTGCAATTATGCGCAAACTTTGCACTATAAATTCCATAGGCATTACCATTTCCTATCCATATACTAGTCTCAAAGGTGTCATTCCTGCCAATTTCTTGCATGTGGTCTAGTAAGACCATAGGACTATAGAATTCTTAGGTCCCAGTCATCATGATTTTAATTTCATACTTTTGTGAGGGTGTTTTCCAAAATGTTGTTAAAAAGGTTCAATAATGAAATTAGCCTGAGGGTGATAGGGTGTACTCTTCTAATGGTATACTTGAAATTTTTTTGTCAAGATAGTAATTTCTTATTTAGAAAGTGGGTTCCTTGATTGCTCATAAGTATTTTGGGACATTCAAACCTTGTAACCACATTATCAAACATAAATTGTATTATTGTTGTTGTGTTGCAGTCTTTGAAAGGTTCTGCTTCAACCCACTTGGTAAGATAGTTTGTTGCAATTATTATATACCAATCCCATGGTCTCCTTTTTGGCAGGTTAATAGGTCCAACAAATTATATTTCCCACTTATCAGATTTTAGTAATTTATCTTATGGGAATAGGGGAATTTCATCCCTTCTAGATGGTTTCCCAACCCGCTAACATACATCACATCTCTGGAATAATTCGTAAGCATCCCTGTGAAGAGTTGAACACTAGTTTTGCATGCAAGATCTTCTGTGTGGTAGCTTTTCCTACATAGTTTTCTCCTACAAATCTACATGTGCTTCTAAAAGTATCAAAGGTATTTCATGCTCCAAAACAAAATGACGAAGTATTCCATAAGTATCTAATTTGTATAGGAAACCTGCAATGAGTCGATCATCTGTTGACTTCATCACCAATTGTTTCCTGTATAGTATTGTATATTCTTATGGGGCTACTCATGTGCTAAGGAATTGGAAAATTTATATCAAATAGTAATGAACCATACTTACTCTGAAAAAATGTGCATCTGGGAGGTTGTCATGAATATTCCCTACATCCTCTCCAATTAATATGAGTATGTGTTCAAATGATTTTGTTTTAAGATGATTGTACTAACACATATGTATTGAGATAGCTAACATGTACTTGAGTGTAAGTAGGTGACAGTTGTAACATTATGTCTAATGACTATGAGTTGACTATGGATTATGACATGATTGTAAGTCTTGGTAAAGGTTGATTTCCAAATAATAGATATGTTTCCTTGATATTTGGGATATGTGATCGACATGTGTGAACAGTTGCAGGAAACATGCTTAGTATTAGCATGACAAGGTAATAGTTGACTTGTTTATATAACTATCCATTGGATGATGTGACAGTACATAGTAAGACTAAGCTACAGCAACGTAAAGGTAAAAGAAAGGAATTGGGTGAGAATTCCTCTTGCTATGTTTGGAAACCACAATTCCAAATGAATGAGTGTTTTCCGTACAAGAAGTCTTCATAACCCTAATTTCTCTGAAATTATGTAGATATGTGTTGTATTCATGGACATGTATTTGACAGGTATAACAATTGGCGTCTAGTTATAGCCAGATCTGATCCAAGTGGATGTTGGTGGCCACCCTCTTATCCCACTTGGACCCCCAAAACTATCTCTTTCAGTTTTTTAGTTTCCTTAATTGTAGCACAATTTACTATTTTCGACATTTTTACGAGTCCTGAACTTCCAGAGCCATTTTGAGGCCTTAAACAATGTTTTTTGGGAAAATGGGGGCCAATGCGAGTACCTTTTAACGTTGGCCATTCGAAATTTGTAGTCCTCATATAGATATTTCTAACGAGGTATTATGCGCATCAAATGGAGATCTTACGCCAAAGTTACGACCCCGGGAAGTTGATGTACCAATTTACCCAAAAGGGGCCCATAGTTTAGCACTTCATCTCCTAAGGTTAGGTTTTTGGATGCTTAGGGTTTTCCATTATTTATCAACAATAAATAGGCCTTCGAGCCTCATTATAATACAGTTCAAAGGCATGTAGCCACCACATCTCTTCTCAGAGATAAGCTACCATCGCCCTAGCTAGTTTATTTCTATTTTTGCTTGTAAGCATATTTTCAATCTTTGATATTAATAAATTGAAGTATTATTTCTATTGCATCTTTGTATTTATGTTTATATTTTTTCATTTGTTGCATTCCTGTTTAAATCTGGATCTGTGCTATCAAAGCAGTCTGCTCTTTCTCTGTTTTTATTTGCATGACCCCAACGAGGTTGGGATTGTGAAGTAGGAAATGTTCCCTCTGCGGACAAAGGCAACCCCTCTAGCCACAAATTTGGTCTAGTCACAGCAAGACAAAACAACAATCAATTTCCTTAAACAATCATCATTGAAAGAGCCTACCTCAAACCGGTGTTCAATGGAGTTTTCCTTGCACTGCTTCAACTATCGTTTCCTTCTCCTTGATGAGCAATTTATCTAAAACAACACAAGAGAACAACAGAACACGTAACGGAAAACAACAATGATCTATTTGCTTACAGAGTCAAGGAACCATAAACTATAGAGTATATTTTACAAAATACATAGGAAACCATCATTGATTGTATTAAAATGAATCAAAAGCAAAGCTTACAACCAAGCCTTGACATCTCAAGCCTTCTCGAAGGGTCTAGTCAGTATGTTTCTTCGAGAATTCACTCTCAAAAGGATCTCCCAAATGGATGATAACTCTCTCTCTCACTAATAAGCTTTAATACAAAGCTAAGGCAATCCACAACCAATTGCTAAACTATTAGCCATTCACACTACAAACTCACACCAAAGCTAGCTAATTTGCTCCAATCCAAAAATCAAGAACTAGGAACTAGCTGATCATAGCAAAGGGGAGTGCTTTTATAGGAGTAGGAGCCTCCATAAAATGAGAAAGAGGGAGCTTATTTCCAAAGGAGGTTTCTCAAAAGGGGGAATTACCATCCCAGAGGAGGAAAGGCGAATTCCTTTTACCCAACAACCAACTCTAGAATCACCCAGAAGCATTCTGTTTGAACTTCGCCATATCTAGATCGTCGCAAGTCATACACTAGGGCTCAGTGATGACGTCGCATAAAAGTAGTGCATTCAGACAAATCGTCGTAATAAGTATCTTGAGGATTTGCGTCGAGCACTAAAATCCAACCATCACAGGAAACTGATGTACCCCTGCGATGACAGCGCGACCTTATAGTTCAACATAGAGAATCGTTGCAAGAATAATGATGCTTACTTGCGACGATGCAGAAACATAGGTAAAAGGGTCATTCTTCAGGATCAAAGAGCATTTTGATTAATCTTCTTGGATGAGTGGGAAGATGTGGACATGCTTATTTGATGTATGACACAATGGAGATGTCACTTGGGGACTGACATGAGGTCGGTGACAAATTACTGTGTAATAGATACCCCTTAAAGCATGAAGCCCGAGAGAGTGGGAGGGGTGAAATTTTTTATGAAATCATAACCGAACCGGAACACCATCACAGAAAACCTGCAGGCGCAAATACAATTGATATCTTTGATAGTGAAATACATGTAGTCTAAGCATGGACACAGCCATCCAAAAGACATATAAATCTTAGTCTGTGGTATGGACACAGCCACCCATTTGATAAGACCATATATAAAGATAGAGGTATGGTCGCAACCATCCAGAAAGAGTCAGGTATGGTCATAGTCATCCAAGAAAAGAGTCATGTATATAATCACGAACTAATCCACGCAACCCAAACTGATGTAATCTTGGTCCGAGGTCTTGAATCCCAACTGATCATAGTACAATTTCTAACATGCAAGTAGATGTGTTGATGTTGAGCATGGTAGAAAATCGCTCGATTACCAGTCGATGATGTAAATTGTTAACAAGCGTGAGAGAGACCACCAGTAATGTCAATGGTTCTTAAGGTACTTCCAATACAACCCACAAAGCGTGAAAAATGAGCTGGAGTCGAACACCTGTGGAATCACCCGATCGAAGACCAATGATGTAAGTCTATCTTCGAGTGCGAATAACTTGCCATTGAGACATACAAGCTCCAAGGTACCGAAAGGAATCTCTAGATTAACTTCCTGGATAATGAGCTGGTGTCAACAAGAAGCAACCCGTCGCAAGAGGGCCATAATGTTTTCCCCATCAATGACATGAGACAAGGAACAAGAGGAAGATGGTGAAACAGAGAATTAGAGGAGGAGGTAAAGGCGCAAACTGTAGAAGGATTATACTCTTGCACATATAGGCAACACAACTTCGAAAGGTGGGAGCATTTTGATACCAAGGGATCAGAGGTCTAATGGAGACAACAAGGATAAAATGGAATGAGGAAAAATGACAAACCCAAACCCCAGAAGGCCAATGATGATGTGAGGATGTCCCAAACCTGGCGAGAAGCAAAAGTGTCAATGTTCAAGAGTGACTAGCTGTTGTAAGTAACCAATGAATATTTCCAAATTTTTCCCCCACCATTGTTGGCGAGTACCCCAATTATTTTTTGGAAAACAAGCTTGAAGGGGATAGCATATTCTTGCAATATAAGTTTGTCCTTCGGACAAATCCAACCTAGGAGAAGATTAGGTCTCATCATGATGATGAGTCCAACGCTGTGAGGGTTTAACGAGTCCGACATAGGTAAAACTTGGAGTCTTTTTCATTTTGGGAGTGTTTGAAAAAGACACAGAAAAGAAAACTCCAGGAGGGTCCCTTTTCGTACATTTGTGTCCCTCGAGCCTGAAAAAGTAGAAAACAATACTCGAGAGAACCGCTTGACCATTGCGATCAAGGAGTACTTTTCGTAATTAGTGTTCTCGATCCAAAAAAGTAAAAAAGCAATCAGAGACACAATGTTTCATAACCAAAAATGAGCTTGAAATGACAAAATCCCGACCATCTTTTCGTGTTTATATGGTCAGAAAAGAGCCAAAAGTGGACCATCTTTTTATTCTGTTTAACGAGTCAAAAAGGAAAAACTCGGCAATCTTTTCATCTTTTACGAGTCAGAAAAGAGCTTAAAGGAGACTCATCCTAGAGGAACGAGTGGCATAAATGGTAGCAACTAGTTCCGGCAATGGTGGAACTACTCAAAACATGTAATGGTCAAGAGGCTGGCTAATAAAACCACTCATCGTTGCGGTCCCTCAGGAAAGGAAAAAACAACCAAGTGAAATCATATGATCAGCCAAAGAGATGGAGATGATGGAACGAAATAACCAAGGCTCATCTAGCAGCATTTAGCAAATAAAAATAGTAATATCGAGGTCTAAATCGGGTGTGGGTTCATGTTTACACAAGCTTGAACCATTGAGAACTTTGCTTTGATTCGGTTTCATGTTTACACAAGCTTGAAACGAAAAACTATGTTTGTTATAATTTTGCATACCCCCAACATAATAACGCAAATCGAGGTATATGCCCCCCAAGCTTCATTGCATCCAACGGAGTGGATGGAATGAAGGTTCACTTTCGAGATCTTGGAAAGACTCGACTTGGATTTTACGAGATCTTAAGCAAAGACTCGATTTGGAAAGGGAGTGGTTTCATTTTTTTAATAAGGTTGACACAGTAAAAGAACTATCCTCATTACATCTGTTTCATTTTTTAACATGGTTGACAAAAGATCAAGAACTATCCTCAAGACTCCTTGTTTCATTTTTTGAAAGAGCTTGACACAATAAAAAAACTATGCTCAACACCCGTGTTTTCATTTTTTAATGAGGTTGACACAGGAACAAGAACTCTCCTCGGAACACTTGTTCATGGGCCATACGAAAACATGATGCCCAAGAGATCTTCACTGGATGGAAGAACCATGCTCTTGGAGGAACACATGTCATTAGGCACCAATGCCCCCGGTACAAGATGTACAAGGCCATCTGCATGATCATCAACAGAGGCGGAGGTGGAACCGATAGGGGACGATGGTGGCATAGGAGGCACTGGGTGACTAAAGAACGACAGTTGATATATGTTCACCATCCTTCCATCGTGCGAAAAACAGACCACACAGAAAAGTGAAGAAACAAGAGCCCCCATGGCATAAATATAGTCACAGCCAAGGAGAAGACTGAAATCTAAAGAATCTTGGACAACCATCGCATCTATATAGACGTTTTTTCCTCCCAAAGTCATAGGGAAATTTGGAAGGATCCCCAAAGGTTGACTAGTTCCTCCATCGAAAGCCAACAGATTCTGGGTGACAGGCACAAGCTGTGGGGAACCCAAAGTTTGCTAAGTAGTGGAAGGCATGAGACTAATAGACGCCCCTTCATCCAAGAGAGTGCCCAGTACTGCCTTATCATAGGCGTGTACTATAATCTGGAAAGGCACGTAGGATGGAAGGTGGAATGCAGTCAGATGACTCCAGTCGAAGGAAACAACCGAACTACTTGGTGGGGGTATCGTATGATTGCCCCCCTGCTCTACAGGAACTGAAGAAGGACTCCCTTATTCAGCAGGGATAGGAGGGTTGTTCTTAGACTCAGTAGGATTTGATGAGATGAGAAGAACATGAGCAGAATGATCATGACGCTCTTCTAGAACAAAGTGAACAACTGGTGGCAAAGTCGACACTTTTTCCGACCAATGGTTGGTCAGGAACAGGCTTAGCATAGCCAGGCTCGGGAAGCGGAGGATGGATAAGAGAAGAATCTAATTCAATCTCTTTGTCAATGGGGAGAGGGTTTGAAGAGTGCCTCTGATAACCAACAAGAATTCGGGGTGAAGAAGCTGTAAGACTTTCCAAAATGGCAGAAGCTTTATCCATGAGTGGACAAAGGTGAAGGGGATGGTTGCCTTCACAGAGTCTACAGGGGAATCGAATCTTCCCTTTCTTTTTACCACTACCAGTTGATAAGGTAGCATCTTCATGAGCTTCAGATGATGATGAGGGATGAGCTGGATCGTGAGACCAAACTTCTAAGATCCTAGGAATGCCAGGACAATCACGAAGAAGATGGTCACCCTTGCACAACTTACAAGGAAACTTAACCTTCCATGGAGGATCAGAAGGTGGCACAACCGGTGAGGTACTCTAGACATTAGCTGCATGGGTTGTCTGACACTTATCCAACTTCTTTTTCTTCGCCTTCCTCTTCTTCTTCTTAGCCTCTGGGTTGCTGGATTTGGAACTTTCAGCAAGAAAAGGAGGAGAGGAGGATGAAGAAACAGGGGAAGAAAGCATAGGCTCAACCTTGGAATCATTGTGTCGTGATTCAAACGAAGGAGATGGTGGAACAGAAGTCATGCTGCTCGGGACCACCGAGGTTGAAAACAGCCAAATGGGAAAACCGACGGTTAACCCAGGCAAGGATAATGTTTCCATATACGGAGCGTTGGCATTTCCAGAAGGAGAAACAGAACAGGAGTTCCATCTGGGGGAAGACCTTGGCTGATGGACTCGGGGACTGTTGCCATCGGGAACGAGCCTGAAAAACACTCGAACTGTAACGAAGAACTCTAACTGTTACCAGGAATATTTCGTGGGCAGTAAATTTTATGGCACAGGAACAAAACTTGACCTTTCATGTTTTAAGAGTCGAGAAAAGGACAAAAAGATGACTCTATCTCTTTCGAGGTTTAATGAGCCTGAAAGGACAAGTGATCAGATGATCATTTTCTTTTAAGGAGTCAAAAAGGAATGAAAGTGACTACTCTGGAGAACTAGACAAGAGGTTTACCAAACAAACTGTAAAATTGCATATACACCTTAATGCTCAAATGAAAGAAAAAATGACCAAGGACTTTCCGTATGGCAGTTAGTCTTCCCGAATGTTGTGTTTGGTGCATTACGGTTCATAAGGTGGAAGATTCGGCTTCTTATGGATGTAGGATGATAACCTAGTGGGGTCTCCCAATATATACTCGACGATACGGGGAGCACAAGTCCGTGCCAGCAGCTATTGAGTCATAGAAGGAGGAATCACCCAACCTTAAGCGAAAACAATAGCGACTAAGTTTAACGACGCTGGAGCACGTCTCTAGCCTAGACCTCTAGATAATGCGTGTTAAGTTCCAATGCGTTGTTAGGTTCATTCAGTTGATTTTAAGAGTTGATCTTGCATTAAGTTTCGGTTTTCAGGCCCTACTAAATGTATTTCAACAATTCCTATGATGTAGCTACAATGAGTAAAACATTATTCCTTTCGATGAAAAACTACCTAAATGAGGGTAAGGAGTTCATTTCCAAGCAAATGCAAACTACAATAAGCAAATGCAAGAGAAGCGGTGCACGCAAGAAATCCAATCACTAGGAAACACAATGTATTAATACACTAATCTCACAATGCATTAGAGAAATCGTCACAATAAGTATCTTGAGGATTTGCACCGAGCCCTAAAATCCGATCGTCGAAGGAAACTGATGTACCCCTGTGACGACGGTGCAACCTTATAGTTCAACACAAAGAATCGTCGCAAGAATAATGATGCTTACTTGCGATGATGCAGAAACATAGGTAAAAGGGTCATTCTTTAGGATCAGAGAGCATTTTGCTTAATCTTCTTGAATGAGTGGGAAGATATGGACATGCTTATTTTATGTATGACACAACAGAGATGTCGCTCAGGGACTGACATAAGGTTAGTGACAAATTATTGTGTAACAGGGTTATAAGGAGTTAGCGCTTGAACTGGTCGAACCTTTACAAGACCAGCCTTGCAAATCCTGATGGCCTCCCATGGTAGAAGAAAAGAAAGATTAGGGGGTAGGAGATCCTATCAAAATCTTGCTTGAAGAATCCCTCGAGCGACAAAGGAATGCGATGATGGAAAGCTTTGCCCAAATCCTTCAGTAGCTACCTAGGGGAAACGCATCTACTTCCAGCAGCTACTTTGGAAATGCCACACCCTTTAAGGTACAAGTTAACTTTGAAATCCCCATATTCGAGGGTCAAATAGATGCAGATGCCATAGATAAATGGTTAAATATGCTAGAAGGGTATTTTTCTATTCATTCTTTTTCCATCCAGGAAAAGATTACTTTCACTCTTCTCAAAACCACCCCCCATGTCAAGGATTGGTGGGAAACCTACTACGAGCAAAAGGATGAAAGTACGGCCTCACTGTTTTCAGCCACACCCACTTAGAATTCATTCTGGGATGCCATGAAGAAGCAGTACTACCCTATCATAATCTATGAGGATAAATACATTAAGTGGACTACGCTATGGTAGGGAAGGTACCAAGACGTGCCGGATTTTACCAATATTTTTCATACCCTTCGCACAAAGTTGGGTATCAAGGATTTTGAGCGGCATTTGGTACTCAAATACCATGGTTGCCTACACAGGTACATCCAGGATGAGATGGAGTTCCTAGACATATCCTCACTTAGGATGGTGTACTGATACGCTGTCAAAATCGACCAAAAGTTTAAACAAAATAAGTGAGACTTCGGATCTACAAATCTAAAGCAAGGGAAAGGCTTCCCCAAACCACAAAACCAAGGACAAAGCCAAGACGATGTGACCCAAGACAACTCATTGCAGCCTCAAGAAAAGAACAACACCACAAAGTCAAAAAAGGACACAGGAAAGTGGTGTGAGTTCCATAAGAGCCCCACTCATAACACAAGTGATTGTCGAGCCAAGCAGTCACTAGTGGCCGAGTTGAAGGCTTCATAATCAGATGCATGTTCCAACCCTGAGTCAGAACCTAACAAGAGGAATGATAAAGGGAAACATATCATTGATGTGGAGCCCAACACCATTGTTTCCATCACCAAGATCCAGAAGAATGAACCTAAAGATCTAGAGGAGGGGGAGCATATTTTCCACTCACAAATGTGGGTGAAGGGTTCACCGCTACAATTCATTGTCGACAGTGGCAGCCAAAAGAACCTCATTTCAGCAGAGTTCATGAAGCGGTTGGGCCTATTGACCATACCACACCTGCAACTTTACAACATCGAGTGGCTTTACCAAGGATGAGATCTCCAATTCCGCCAGTAGTGTCGCATTCCCTACAACATCAAGCCCTTCACAGATAAGGTATTGTGTGATGTTGCACCCCTTTATGTTTGTGATGTATTATTAGGCCAACCATACTTGTGGAAGTGACATGTTTTGTATGAGTCAAGGCCTCACGTTGTTATTATTTCTTTGGGGTAATTCATTATACAAGACATCGGAGGTAGCCCCACCAACTGACAACTCTTTGATCTCTGCTAAGAATTGCAGCAAGATCATCTTCCAGACTAGGAAATTCATTTTCTTTCTGGTTCGCTCTCAAAGTAAGAGGAAGATCGTAGCCATATCCATGGCCCCCGAGAAGGGTTCCTCCATGCAGCAGAAGCAGGAGGATATGGTCATGAAAGAATACAAGGACATCTTCTCCTCACCCATAGGGGTACTATTGCATTGTCAAGTCAAGCATTTGTTTGATTTGACTCCCGGAGCACCTGTACCCAACAAGGAGATATATCACCACTCCATGCTGGAAAATTCCAAGCACAAGCAACAACATGATCAACATCAAGTGCCACATAAGTTTCAAGTGGGTGACAAAGTCTAGTTGCATCTATAGAAAGAACGCCTTACAAGAGCCCATCGGAAGCTCAAACCACTCTGATATGGTCCTTACACCATTACTAAGGTTGTGGGAAACAATGCTTTGGAGCACAGCATTCCCCTATTCCTTGGCTTGCACTAAGTGTTCAATGTGGACCCCCCTAGACCATGCTTCCTATCATTACTGGACACATCAGAGATTGTAGAACAGCTCACCAGGGACCAAGTTCAGTAGAAGTTTCCCCATCTCATGGAGGCACTCAATGCAATGGGGACCACTTCTTCCTAACGGGAGAGGAATGATCGAGGTGGATGTTGGTGGACACCTACCTATCCCACTTCGACCCCCACAATTGTCGCTTTCAGTTTTTCATTTTCCTTAATTGTAGCACAATTTACTATTTTTAGCAGTTTGTCGAGTCGTGATCTTCCAGAGCCGTTTTGAGGCCCTAAACGAGGTTTTTTGGGAAAACGAGTACCAACATGGGTCATTGGTTGATGTTGGCCATTCGAAAGTTGTAGTTCTCAAATAGGTCTTCCTAACGAGGTATTGTGTGTGTCAAACAAAGATGTATGCCAAAGTTACGACCCTAGGAAGTTGATGTACCAATTTACCCAAACGAGGCCCATAGTTTGGCGCTTCATCTCCTAGGGTTAGGGTTTTGGATGTTTAGGGTTTTCCATTGTTTCTCAACAATAAATAAGCCTTCAAGCCTCATCGTAACACAGTTCAGAGGCATGTAGCCACCTGTTGATGCCCCGAAAATCGTTACATCAACATCGAGAGATAACCACCCGGTCCGGACCTTAATACAGCTCCTTTTCTTTTTGGGATGGTGGCTCCGACTGGATATAATGGGATCAGTTTCCCAGTAATGAATAAAAGGGGGTGGATGAATGATTGGTTTTCTAATAAGTGATAATAAGTGGAGGACTTATTCTATGAGCGAAAACGTAAATGACTATTTTATCCCGGGAAGCTTCTATTCTTAAGTGTAATGTTTACTGATCTGTGTTCACTGATAGGCATATAGATGACACTATTCAATAAACAAAGACATTCATTTAAATAATAATTGCTTCGTTCAAATAGTTGAATGAAGTAATTGATAAAACATTGTTACACTTCTCTTTTTATATTACTGATACATGCATGATTAGAAGAATAGCAAACTATAAACATCCAATAGTGGAAAGTATAAAGTCTACTGTTAAAGCACATTCACATATTCAATAATAGCAAGAATGATCAAACAACAATTCACATAAAAAGAATAATCTCAGACATAGATAATAGTACCATATGAGCTGTAAATCATTCCCAACGTCAATCGCAATTTGAATTCCTTCTTCCAACTCAGAAATACTTTTAAATAAAGGTAATAGTGCACATCCACGTAAAAGCTTCATTATCAAAATCTGGAAAGATTGGTCCAGTTTTCATAAAAGAATATGCCTAAAGTACAGTAGTGCAACTTCAGGCTTAAGTCATATACAAAAACTTACAACCCTTTCTAAATACATGAAAGGGTCTATAAATACTAAACTAAGCTAACAAACTACTAAATTGGTATAATCCGATCTTGAATATCTCCCCCACAGCAATCTGGTAGTCGGCAGCAATGATTCATTATTCTGGTTGTTTGCCTTTTGTCCTTAGTTGGCATATTGCTAGCATTGGTTCCACTTCTTGAGGGCGGATGAGACGAGAATTGATTTGAGCAACATAGGTGGCATCGTGTATATCGGGAATGATACACCCGATTGCATCCATTAGGAATTTGAGGGTAGCTCTCTGGCTGTATGGTTTTACTAGGAACAACCAATAGGTGTCCCAAGTTAAACTTTTAATTCTTGAGATCAATCTCCCATTCTTTTCTAGCTCTTGGTGTCATGACTGCTCCAATGTCTTGGCTGATAATAATTTACCTGGTGTACATTGAGAAATCATGTTAGATAAATAGAGAGTATTGTTGATCAATTCAGTCAAATTGTTCGTAGATAATTTGCATCTAGAAACCGCTCTCTCTACTTTCATTAATTGGGACTGCCACTCCATGAATATAATTTCTTTATGGGATTCTAAAATTTTGGGCAAGTTTGCTGCCTGTCCCTCATTAGAGTCCTGCCAAGTAAGAAAATCCGTTAAAGTGTCATCGGTTTGCTCTAAATCCTGCCTGGCATCAACTGATTTATCTATCATAGATGTTGTTATGTCGCACAGAGGTTCAACTTGGGCAATTTCACGACACAACAATCTTATTTGTGTTATTAATGCCTTATTAATTTGTATTGCCTCTGCTCTGAAATCGGCAGGCTGGGGAAGACTCTTGAACTTCTCTACTTGAGGTGATAATTGAGAAATTTGCTCATCTTTTGTCTTTGCCATATGTTCATTCATTGCCTTCAATTTTGATAATGCCTCCGATAATTCTTTCTGTCTCTAAACCGCTCCCGAATCGGCCCTCTGTTTCTCTTCATGTAACTATTTGTTGAGTTGGTTATTTAACTGTCGCAGCGTGGACAATTGTTGTTGTAGTTGCTCTACCTTCTGATGTTCTTCTGATAGTTGTGTTTGTAGTGAAGTGATCACCTAATCCTTTTCTTTCAACAAATTTCTTACCTCTGATGCCTTATCCATGGTGGTTGCCGAATAGGTGCCAGCATATTGGGACAACTTTGTCAGGTCATCGGAGGGGTCGAATTATTCCTTCCAAACCACATTGGCTGTTACTGTTTGTTCAAGGAACAGAGAAAGTTGATCAATCCTTCTCCTTTTCCACTGTCGCTTTATTACAGCCCTGTGTTTTGGGCTATAGAAAACATCCAATGGAGGAATGTCCTCCACCTGCAAAATAATTTGCTCCGAAGGATCCTTGGGAAATATTTCTACTTCTGTAGTCAAGGGTAGACCGCTAGTTCCTTTTCTTGCAACCTCCTTTGATGTAGTATCCTATGTATCGGCCGCTTTGGATGTATCAACATCCATTGAGCTCTCAAGATTGCTTATAATTGAATTAAATTATTTCCATTCTTAGAGAAATCTTGGGTCAATTTTACTGTCGACACTCACCTCCTTGTTGCTCTGCTCCTGCTGCTTTTTCTATTCCTCTTCCCGTATTCTCTCTTGTTCTTTCTTTTCTACTTCCTCTCTATCTTTCCTTTGTGTTTCCTCTTGTTCTTTCCTCTTTGCCTCTTCCTATTCTAACCTCCGGAGTTCCTCCTACTCTCTTCTTTGGACTTCTTCAAAGATTTTGGATGTAGCAGGAGGTTCGTTGGTAAGTTGTTGCTCGGGCTCGCTTGATTGTATCATCGGGGCAGTGGCTAACAAATCTAGAGGCAGAGTTTGCAACCTCTGTTCTTTAAGTTTATTAAATTCAACTAACCCGTCATCATGGTATCTCATTTTAGCTATCTTCTACACCTGAAATATTGACTCAGCTAAGGAGAACAGGTCATCAAACTCATCTTCCTTATGTTCAAATTTAGTGAGTTTGGCCTAGTCTAGAACATTATAGACGACTTTATTCGGATCAAAACATTTATTAGGCAGAGTGGCAAGATTTAGTATATTAATATTTTTTGCCTCTTTCTCTACATGTTTATAATCATGCAAAGTATAGACGCCACACCTTAGAGGAAAAGGAGGCCAAACATGCTTCTTCGAATTCCTGAGAGTCTTTGTAGCTGATGCGGTTGTAAGCTGATATGCTATCTCTCGAGCTAATAGTTTGTCTGGTATATACAAGGGGAGGATATGAGGCCTGGCCTAACTGCCGAAAACTCTTACATAAGTGAATTTTTCTTCTCCAAACCAGGTTCCTAAGGCTGTCAAGTCAATCTCTGCCTGAGAGGAGATCTTAGGAGCAGGTCTATCAAAAATTGTAGAGTAAATAGGTAGCATGAATCCATTGCAGACTTGATATAAGTGGTGTTTATAATGAGCTTTCCATAATTTCTGGTGGTAGACATGAATGGGCATAGGGTCTTTTGGAGTCCATCTCCACCCTAACATAGGAAACTCGGAATTAAAACAGAGGGTGTCTAGAATGTAGGCACTGAAGTAAAATGGAGGGATGAACCTATCAGTAACACGACATTTGTTTCTGAAGTCAAGAATAGTTGTAGCTAACTTATCTGATAATATATTCCCCTAATCCATGATTTCACTATTACATGTTGCATCCATCAAAGGTGCCATCTCTATGGAAAATTTTGAAGAATCATGCAATCCCGACATTCGACACATCATGACTCCAGCATAAAAATAAGGAGAACATAAGGAATCGACGAAGTACTTACCTGAAGACTCATGTTTGTGTTTCGCCGGGTTCTGTCTCCATTCCCGTATAGGCTCCGATTCAGTCTCATTTTCATCTCTAAACTTCTCCAGGAAGGCTTTATTATACTTCTTCTCTGGTTGAGGGAAATGGTACATTTGTCACAAATCATTAGGTGGAAATGAACCGAATAATCTCCCATCAATAGTGCAGAATGTTCTATTCGTAATTGGAATTTCTTCAATGGCCCATCTCACCACATCTGTATATGGAATAATTTGCTCTTGAGCTGCTATCCTATGCAGGTAGGAATCAGCCAAATCTTTTAGAGTAGCATCAGACTTCCTGCTTGAGCCTGCTATAGCTTCTACTGATGTTCGCTGAGGTTCTTCATCTTCAACCAGGTTGTAAATGCTCTGCCAAGTAGTGTCGCCGAGGCTGAGACATGTGGTATCTGATATTAATCCCTTTTTGCTTGGTCCTGGATCAGTGGCATGTTGTCCTATTACCACAGAAGCTGAGGCTATTCCAGATTTCTTATATTTCTTCCCCATTTGGTCTGAATTTGCTACTGCGGGAAAGCTCTACACAAGAGATAAAATGAACGTAATGCGGAGAATAGATGGTGAAAACCAAGTATGGAAGAATTGTGTCAATCAATGAATAATGGAATATTATCATAAGGCTCCCGTGGATACAATCTCTGAAGGGATTTAGGCATAACTGCTCCATTAATTGGCCGTTTAAACCTGTCAATCATTTAAAGGCTCATTATATACTTTATTTGCCAAATAATCGTTTAAGCGTGGATTTGATTTTTTGGTGGTTGGACGCAAGCGAATCCCTATCGGGAAGAGAAAAGGCTTTTAATGATAATTAATATAATATACCGAAGCCATATCAATCTTTTTCGAAATTCACGCTTGGCTTTATCATAATCAGCGATCGGAGGAAGCCTTGGGCAGTTTTATATATGTTATTGTGGAATCCCCATTCGCCAATAGTGATATCGCTTGAGTCACATAGGGAGCTTTAAGGAGGAGAGTTTTGTTATATTCATATCACATTCCCCGATTGCTGATTGTGATATCGCATCGGAGCAAGGGGAGGGGCCTTTTGTTGTTTGTTTTCCCGATAACCGATGGTTACTCACGGTTGTCGCATCGGGGAGAATCAATGGGTCATGGTTATGCATCCTTTGTTATTGCGATATGCGATTTGCAATCGCTTTATCGCAATAATAAAGAATTATTCATTTTATTATAAGACCGATTATTTATCAACTCAAAAAGGTTTTATAATGTTTTGTTTGTTTCCAAACCTTTAGAGGAGTGATAGGGTAATACCAATTTAATCTAAAAGAGACCCATTTCATATTATAGTTTTCTAAAGTAAAATTTTATGAAATGGGGGGTTGTTGTATAGCACAACAATTGGCAATTCCTGGAAGAAACAGTTCTCTGAAAAAATATTGGAATATTTGAACTTTCTTTACATAGATATCTCATCAAAAAGGAAAATTCTAATATAAATAAGTATACACACATTCTGAATATAATAAGAGCATGTTTTTTGCTAATTCATTCTCTCGTTAAAATTAAATACATTCTAAGTTTTAAATTGGCCTCTATTGGTTGATAATGATAAGACAAAACACCTTTCCAACTTAGCCTTTTTGATTGCTTCCTTTGTCACAGGTAGAGCCTCTGCTGCCAGCAAACGTTCATAGTTTCGACAAGGATACCTTTTAACCATTTGATTGTCTATGACCCCTCCCATCTCAGAGTATGATTAAAAGAATGAATTCAAAACATGTTTTCATATTTTGTATTTCTTTTATTTTCCATATTTTGTAAGATAAAAAACCATTGTCCTGGTTTGGTTGCCAGCTGTTTTGACAATGCCATTCACTGGTTGTAATCTAATCGAACAAGTTGGCTCGTGATGAGACCCCTTGTCTTATGCTTATAAGACATTACCCTGTTTCGGTATGCAGTGTTGGTAATGTCGATTAGACTATTCCCCAATGATCATGGTAAGCAGGCTTGTGATAAGACCCCTTATCTTTCTATCAAATATTTTAGAAATACACTCTGAGTAATCATAAACTTGGATGAATGGGATGGACAATTTACTTCTTAAGAGAAAATGGATGACAAGGTAAGAGTTGAAGATGCTAAGATTGAATCAGTTTCTTTTTTGATATTGATAACCCTTTTGTGGCCAGTTTGAAAACATTAAAACGATTTATAGTACTTCTAAATCTTGAGAGGATTTTCACAAAAATAAAATGGGGTCTTCAGAATGTTAATATACCTAAGTTCCTAGAAATTGTTCCTTTTGTTTAAGGTTTCTATTTTACAAAAGTAAATATTAAAAGTACTTCTTCAGAGCAACTTTTTAATATAGCAAAGGCCAATAGAAGCTATTTTACAACTTTATTTCCTAATGGTCATAAAAAACTGCAAATCCTACTGAATTTAAAAGAGAAGGGGTTACCTCCTCAATTGAAGAATTTCTTTAAGATGAGGCCATTAACAGAAAGAGAGTCCCTCTTTCCTGATAGATCTTGTAATATGAATGTCGAATGGACTATCTTCTCGCTGATCTGAAATGGTCCAAGCCACATCTTTTGGAATTTTGTGTGTTTACCTTTATCCTCATGTGCTTTGTCCCATTTTAGAACTAGATCACCAACCTGCAACTGTTTAGAACTAGACGAAGCTGAATCAAATGATGACTTGATTATCTGCTGATGTTTAGCATGAGTAATTTTGGCCTTCTCTCTCTCTTCTTCTAATTTTAAAATTTGATCATGTATGAGTTGGATAGAAGAAGGGGGGCTTTCTTCAATAAACTAAACTAGGGCTAGAGAAGGAAGCGCTAGATTGGTCGGTAGTACTGCTTATTTCCCATATACAATATTGAATGGAGAAGTACCTATAGAGGCCTTCTGCATTATTCTATCAGCCCATAGCGCGAATATTAAAGATTTGTGCCAGCTTTTATGGTTTTGTTCGATAGTTCGCTTAATGATTTTCAGTAGATTTTTATTGGTAGACTCTGCTAGACCATTACCCTCAGTATAGTAATTTGCAGAATATTTCAATTTAAATCCTCTTTTAATAGCAAACTCGAAAATGGCATTTCTAGAGAAATAAGATGCATTATCGAAAATAAGAGCATTTGGGACACCAAACCTGGTAATGATGAATTGGTCTATAAATTGTATAATTCCTTCATAGTTAGTTGTCTTTAACAGAATTGCTTCAACCCACTTAGTAAAGTAATCAATAGCAGTAAGGATATACTTGTGTTGTTTGGAGGATTGTGGAGTTATTTCCCCAATGATATCTAATCCCCTTTGTTCAAAAGGTTGATCAATGTTGACTGGTTGCAAAGGGAACGTTGGTTTCCTTTGTCTTCCACTGGAGGTTTGACAACTTCAGCATTTCCTTACATACTCATGGGTATCTCTGAATAAGGTGGGCCAGTAATATCGAGCATGAATGATTTTGTGAGCTGTTGTGTCAGCTACGAAATGTCCTCCGGCTGGTCCATCGTGTAGCTAATGCAAAACCTTTTGTGCTTCAGGTTTTTCCAGGCATATTAGTAAAACTGAATCATAATTTTGCCTAAAAAGCACATTATTAATGATTATGAATTTTTTTGCCTTTAATCTAATGGCCCATTTTTTTTTATAAGAAATAGTAGGAGGTGCATATCCGTTTTTCAAATAAAAGATTAAATCTGCATATTCAGATTCAGAATTGGGAATACTTATCTAGTTGATTTCTTCAATATGATCTGTATCACCTGATTCCGGAATGTTGGATGCTCCTGCTAATAACTTGCAAAAACCTTGGCCTCTAACAATCTTTGTTGGCTTGATTTCCAAGTCATATTCTTGAAGTGCTGTAACCCAATTCGCCCTTTTTTCACCTAATCCCCTTTGGATCAGTAATTGCCTTACTGCAGAAAAAGGAACTATAACTTTTGTATGGGCTTTTAAAAGGAAGGGCATGTAGTGTTTGATGGCTTTATACAGAACAAATGCTTGTTTCTCAACTTCCAAGTAATTTAGTTCTGCACCCTGAAAATTTCAACTAAAAAATGAAATCGGTGCTTCCAAGATGTGATCATTAATCTAAGTGAGTACCACTGCATAAGATGAAGAGGACGCGATAGTGTACAATATGAAATGATTAGAAAATTTAGGAGTGTTTAAAGCGGGGGCATTGATTATTGATTGTTTGATTAAATCAAATGCTTCTTTTTCCACAGACCCCCATCTGAACACTGAATTTTTCTTAATCATGGCTTGTAATAGTAAAATGATATGAGAAAAATCGGGAACAAATCTTTTGACAAATTTGATCTAACCTAAAAATGACTGCATGGATTTTTTGTTATGAGGAAATGGGATTTCAGAAATTTCTTTAATCCTGTCAGGATCAATATAAATACCATCTTTGGAAATGATAAAGCCCAAGAGCTTTCCTTGATTTAGAGCAAAGAAGGATTTTTTGGGATTAAGTGAAATACCATATCTTCTACAGCGTTCAAAGATTTGATTCAAATCATGTAAATGGTTGGATCTCTTTTTAGAAAATACAGTAATATCATCTAAATAGATGACTACCGTTTTTTTGATCAATCCTTTGAAGGCTATATCCATTTCTCTTTGGAATGTAGCTCCTGCGTAAATAAGTCCAAAAGGCATTTTCTGATAGGTGTAAGTTCCCCATTTTGTTCTGAAAGTAGTTTTGAGTCTGTCATCAGGATGGACCAGAATTTGGTTGTATCCTGAAAAACCGTCTAGAAAGGACATTAGCTCAGAACCTGCTACTAAATGGAGTATTTGCTCCATGGTAGGTAATGGGAAATTATCATTTTGACTTGCCTTGTTCAGATTTCTAAAACCTATACAAATCCTGATGTCACCATTTTTCTTCCTAACAGGAACCATATTGGAGACCCAGTTTGAGTACCAAACAGGAAAAATAATCTTTGCTTTCAAGAGTTTATTAAGTTCTGATTTTATCTGGCTCTCTAAGTTTGGATGTATTTTCCTCAATTTTTGTTGAACTGGTTTTTGTTCAGAAAGCATTGGAATGGTATGCTGGATGATTGATGTATCATATGTTTTTAAATCATCATACTTCCAAGCGAAGACATGTTTATTTTTCCTTAATAATCTAATAAATGTTATCCTTTCTTCCACAGAAAGTCCTAGTCCTAAATTGATATTTTGAGGGTTCTGCTCAGTGCCAAGATTTATCAATTCAAACCTTAAGGTAGAACCTTGGAGTTTTGAATTAGTTACCTGTTTAAACATTTCTTTGATGTCGTAGAGATCTTCAAGTTTAACCATAGGTCTTGGTATTGATTTTTCCTCATGCTTTTCTTTGATCTAAAGATCATGATCGCTTTCATCAATGATTTGATCATTGTAGGACTTTTCAGAAGTTAAGAAATGTAGGATGTCTTCATCATGGTTGAACACTCGCCAATTGGTGACATTGTCAGGAATTGATGGCCTAAAGATCAATTCTACTGAAAATCTATCTGGGCTATAATCTTCAGAAGGTAGGAGTTTAGAAGCAACACTGGCCAATAAGTCAGCTGCTGCATTTTGGGATCTGGGAATAGGTGAAATATTGAATGCTAAGAAATGAGATATAAGTTCCTGGACTAAAGATTGATAGTGTTTGAGGTGATTAGAGAGACAATGGATTGTATTTCGAACTTGCTTTATGACAATCTCTGAATCACCAAATACTTTCAAATATTGAACCTTCAAGCCAATAGCTCTATATAGTCCTTGCACCAACGCCTCATACTCAGCTGTATTATTCGTGCATTCAAATTATAATCTACAAGAAAGCATTGTTTTTTCTCCCTCAGGCTAACTAAAATACACCCTGCTCCTGATCCTTCACTGGATTTAGAACCATCAAAATATAAATATCAAAATAAAGAATTATCAACAATTTTATTTACAGAATTCTCAGTAACATTAACACATCTTGATCTGTCAGTTTGTGAAAATTTTTTGATTTGTGATGTGAAATTGTTTACCAAGAAAGGAGATCGTTGAGCAATATAATTGCCAAAGAATGATTTAGAAGAATAGTTTCCCAAAATGTTATTGTTAAATGAAATTGGTTGATTCTCATGTTCGAACTCGGTGACATTATGGGTCATGTGTTTCTCCTGATTGATTTTTATTTGATTTGGCTTTCCCTTGTAGGGTAGCCACATATGAGACCAATCAGTAGAAATATACCCATGGAGCTTCTCAGACCAATCCCTTCTCCATATTAAACCATAAAACTCAGGTATATCAGCGATTAAGATATCAATTCTTTGAACCACTCGTGGATCAGCCGATAACCTGATAGTAACAGAGTTTATTTCCCCTAAGACCTGGACTTTGGTTCTATCTAACTGCACAATGTGAATTGAAGACTTTTGGGGTTCTATGTTCAGTTTCGAACAAACTAATGCTAGCATTATATTAGATGATGCCCCTAAGTCCATAAAACAGTTGTGTAGATTTCGATTGTAGATTTCGTAGGTTAAGAGAAAAGGGGGGGTATGGGAATTTGATCTGTCTCCAATTAGAATCGTATCAGTAGCCTCAACTCTACCAGAAGGTGGTTGTCCTGAATCAATTGCAGCTTTAGCACTTGGAAGAGGTGAAGAAGGAACTCGATTTAATTCTTTAAGAAGCAATTTCCGCTGATGTTTTAATTTGCTGAGTTCAAACATCGTGATGTTGGCCTTAGTCTTCTTCATACCATCAACAATATTGTAATCCATTGAATCCTATACTACCAACATATTTGATGTTGAAGGTATATTTGGGGATGATGGTTGGTTTTGAGGCACTGTTGCAGTTGGCTTCCTTGTGGGTACCTTTTCCTTTGTAGTATTAGTACCTGCACTCCTTTTCTTTGAACTTGCCTGGACAGGTTCAGGGGCACTTTTGCTCCTAGTAGTCACAGGAAAAGCTTCTTGTTCAGTTTCGGTGTCGGAGTTAGGCAATATGAAGTCCCACATTCCATGGCACTCAATGACTTCCTCTTCCTCGAATTCATCGGATGGTGGAATTGTTTCATCTTCTTCTTCTTCCTCGGGGTCTAAATCTGCATTAGATATAACATTTGGTGGTTTTGACTCGGGTTTCTTAAAATTCATATATGGTTTCTTTGTTGAATTTTCTACGACTTGCTTTTTAATTTCAACCATTTCATTTGACATCGTATCGATCTTTGGTGATTTTCTTCTTTGAATCATCCTTGAAAGACACTTTTTTGGATTTCCTGTCTTTGAGAGCAGCTTTCTTTTCCAAAGTGATTATACGTTTTTCCAGAGAGGGCTTCTTTCATATTTTCGTCCAAAGTAGGTTTTCCTGCCCTATCTAAAAAAAATGGCTATATTTGAAGGTAATGCTGTGATGTACCACTCGCTTCTAATTTATTCACTTGGCTTGGAATCGGTAGGGATTTTATTCAAGAGTTTATTAAATTGGGAGTTAAACTCCTTAATTGGTTCTCTAGATTCAATCCTTAGATTTAAAAGGTCATTAATGAGTGTGGCCAAGGATCTATCATCGCCATATTTCGTAAGAAAATGCTCTTGAAAAGTATTCCAACTAGTAATGGATCCAGAGGGCAAGGAAAAAATACCTAGACCTAGCTGATCCATGTAACTTGTAGGGGAAAATTTGACTACAACATCTTCTTCTGTTACTCCTTTCAGATTAACTGACAACATGAAATTATTTATGTGTTCCTCAGTTAATGTTCCAGCATCTCGATTAAACTTTGGTAACCATTTCTCTGGATAATCAGGTAATGGATGTAATGGTGGAGGCATAGTGACCCCTCCAGGACTGTTCCATGGATTCTGAGCCATCTTGGTAGTACCAACGATTTCCTATGGTGTTCTAGGTGTTTGGGGAGGAGGTGGAAATGAAGACTGAAAAGATTGTGATGTTGAAGGTGATGACCCCTGGTGAACAATAATATGTAATGGGCAAGTGGATGCTTGACTTCGCACAGGAGATGATGAGATGGAAGATGATGGAGAAAAGGTCTCACTATCAGAACCTTCAGTGTTCTTTTTAGCCCTTTTGCTTTGGGGTAAAGGCAACTCAGCTGGTTCAATGCCGAGTTTTTCGCTTTGAAGTCTGGTGAGATGATGAGGTACGTGAAATTGTGAAGTCTCATTGCCTTGAGATACTTCAGATCTTTGAGGTGAAATGAAGAAGCCTTGAAGTTTCTGGATGATAGACTGAACTTCAAGGGACTCCGGACTTAAACGTTCTGAAGTATCGTGGGGTTGAGCAATGGTAGTTGATCCCTCTTCTTCTTGTTTGGATGCTGGTATTTCAGAATGCAAACGAGAGGTCCGAGGTGAGGTGGAGGGTGATTTACTCTATGAATGGTCTATAGGTTTTGATTTGCTCACCATTCATAGTTGATGTGCTCCTTCTAGCACCAAAAATGTTGATGCCTCGAAAATCGTTACATCAACATCGGGGGATAACTACCCGGTCCGGACCTTAATACAGCTCCTTTTCCATTTGGGATGGTGGCTCCGACTGGATATAATGGGACCAGTTTCCCAGTCATGAATAAAATGGGGTGGACGAATGATTGGTTTTCTAATAAGTGATAATAAATGGAGTACTTACTCTATAAGCGAAAACGTATATGACTATTTTATACCGAGAAGCTTCTATTCTTAAGTGCAACATTTAGTGATCTGTGTTCACTGATAGGCATATAGATGACACTATTCAATAAACAGAGACATTCATTTAAATGATAATTGCTTCAGTCAAATAGCTGAACGAAGTAATTGATAATACATTGTTACACTTCTCTTTTTATATTACTTATACATGCATGATTAGAAGAATAGCAAACTGTAAACATCCAATAGTGGAAAGTATAAAGTCTACTGTTAAAACACATTCACATATTAAATAATAGCAAGAATGATCAAACAACAATTCACATAAAAAGAATAAACTCAGACATAGATAATAGTACCATATGAGCTGCAAATCATTCCCCACGCCAATCGCAATTTGAATTCCTTATTTCGACTCAGAAATACTTTTAAATAAAGGCAGTAGTGCACATCCACATAAAAGCTTTGTTATCAAAATTTGGAAAGATTGGTCTAGTTTTCATAAAAGAATATGCATGAAGTACAGTAGTGCAACTTCAAGCTTAAGTCATATACAAAAACTTACGACCCTTTCTAAATACATGAAAGGGTCTATAAATACTAAACTAAGCTAACAAACTACAAAATTAAAATGCTACTAAATTGGTATAATCCGATATTGAATATCTCCTCCACAGCAATCTGGTAATTGGCAGCAATGATTCATCATTCTGGTTGTTTGCCTTTTGTACTGAGTTGGCATATTGCCATCATTGGTTCCAATTCTTGAGGGCAGCTGAGACGAGAATTGATTTGAGCAGCATAGTTGGCATCATGTATATCGGGAATGATACACCCGATTGCATCCGTTAGGCATTTGAGGGTGGCTCTCTGGCTATATGGTTTTAGTAGGAACAACCAATAGGTGTCCCAAGTTAAGCTTTTAATTCCTCAGATCAATCTCCCATTCTTTTCTAGCTCTTGGTGACATGACTGCTCCAATGTCTTCGCTGATAATAATTTACCTCGTGTACATTGATAAATCATGTTAGCTAAATAGAGTATTATTAATCAATTCAATCAAATTGTTCGTAGATAATTTGCATCTAGAAACTACTCTCTCTGCTTTCATTAATTGGGACTACCACACCATGAATAGAATTTCTTTATGGGATTCTAAAATTTTGGGCAAATTTGCTGCCTGTCCCTCATTAGAGTCCTGCCAAGTAAGAAAATATGTTAAAGTGTCATCGGCTTGCTCTAAATCCTGCCTGGAATCAACAGATTTATCTATTATAGATGTTGTTATGTCGCACAGAGGTTCCACTTGGGAAATTTCATGACACAACAATCTTATTTGTGTTATTAATGCCTTATTAATATGTATTGCCTCTGCTCTGAAATCGGCAGGCTGGGGAAGACTCTTGAACTTCTCTACTTGAGGTGATAATTGAGCAATTTTCTCATCTTTTGTCTTTGCCATCTGTTCATTCATTGCCTTCAATTTTGATAATGCCTCCGATAATTCTTTCTGTCTCTAAATCGCTCTTGAATTGGCCCTCTGTTTCTCTTCATGCAACTGTTTGTTGAGTTGGTTATTGAACTGTTTCAGCATGGATAGTTGCTGTTGTAGTTGCTCTGTCTTTTGTTGTTCTTCTGATAGTTGTGTTTGTAGTGAAGCGATCACCTGATCCTTTTCTTTCGACAAATTGCTTACCTCTAATGCCTTATCAATGGTGGCTGCCGAATAGGCACCAGCATATTGGGACAACTTTGTCAGGTCATCGGAGGGGTCAAATTCTTCCTTCCAAACCACATTGGCTGTTACTGTTTGTTCAGGGAACATATAAGGTTGATCAATCCTTCTCCTTTTCTGCTGTCGCTTTATTGTAGCCCTGTGTTTTGGGCTATAGAAAACATCCAATGGAGGAATGTCCTCCACCTGCAAAATAATTTGATCCAAAGGATCCTTGGGAATTATTTCTACTTCTGTAGTCGGGGGTAGACGGCTAGTTCCTTTGCTTGGAACCTCCTCTGATGCAGTATCCTGTGTATCGGCCGCTTTGGATGTATCGGCATCCGTTGAGCTCTCAAGATTGCTTATAATTGAATTAAATTGTTACCATTCTTGGAGAAATTTTGGGTCAATTTTAGTGTCGACACTCACCTCCTTGTTGCTCTGCTCCTGCTGCTTTTTCTATTCCTCCTCCCGTATTCTCTCCTGTGCTTTATTTTTTGCTTCCTCTCTGTCTTTCCTCTATGTTTCCACTTGTTCTTTCCTCTTTGCCTCTTCCTGTTCTAACCTTCGGAGTTCCTCCTGCTCTCTTCTTTGGACTTCTTCAAAGATTTCGGATGTAGCAGGAGGTTCATTGGTAACCTGCTGCTCAGGCTCGCTTGATTGTATCATCGGGGCAATGGCTAACAAATCTAGAGGTAGAGTTTGCAACCTATGTTCTCTAAGTTATTAAATTCAACTAACCCGTCATCATGGTATCTCATTTTAGCTATTTGCTGCACCTGAAATATTGACTCGGCTGAGGAGAATAGGTCATCAAACTCATCCTCCTTATGTTCAAATCTAGTGAGTTTGGCTTGGTCTAGAACATTATAGACGACTTTATTCGGATCAAAACGTCTATTAGGCAGAGTGGCGAGACTTAGTATATTAATCTTTTCCGCCTCTTTCTCTGCATGTTTATAATCATGCAGAGTATAGATGCCACAGCTTAGAGGAAAAGGAGGCCAAACTTGCTTCTTTGAATTCCTGAGAGTCTTTCTAGCTGATGCGGTTGTAAGGTGATACGTTATCTCTTGAGCTAATAGTTTGTCTGGTATATACAAGGGGAGGATATGAGGCCTGGCCTAACTGCCGAAAACTATTACATAAGTGAATTTTTCTTCTCCAAACCAGGTTCCTAAGGCTGTCAAGTCAATCTCTTCCTGAGAGGAGATCTTAGGAGCAGGTCTATCAAAAATTGCATAGTAAATAGGTAGCATGAATCCATTGTAGACTTGATATAAGTGGTGCTTATAATGAGCTTTCCATAATTTCTGGTGGTAGATATGAATCGGCATAGAGTCCTCTGGAGTCCATCTCCACCCTAACACAGGAAACTCGGAATTAAAACAGAGGGTGTCTAGAATGTAGGCACTGAAGTAAAATGGAGGGATGAAGCTATCAGTAACACAGCATTTGTTTCTGAAGTCAAGAATAGCTGTAGCTAACTTATCCGATAATATATTCCCCCAATCCATGATTTCACTATTACATGTTGCCTCCATCAAAGGTACCATCTCTATGGAAAATTTTGAAGAATCATGCAATCCCCACATTCGACACATCATGGCTCTAGCATAACAATAAGGAGAACATAAGGAATTTATCGACGGAGTACTTACCCGAAGACTCATGTTTGTGCTTCGCTAGGTTCTGTCTCCATTCCCATATAGGCTCCAATTCAGTCTCATTTTCATCTCTAAACTTCTCCAGGAAGGCTTTATTATACTTCTTCTCTTTCGGGCAAATGCTACATTTTTCTCAAATCATTGGGCTGAAATGAACTGAATGCTCTCCCATCAATAGTGCAGAATGTTCTATTCGTAATTGGAATTTCTTCAATGGACCATTTCACCACATCTGTATATGGAATAATTTTCTCTCAAGTTGCTATCCTGTGCAAGTAGGAATCAGCCAAATCTTTTAGAATAGCATCAAACTTCCGGCTTGAGCCTACTGTAGCTTGTACCGATGTTCCCTGAGGTTCTTCGGCTTCAACCAGGTTGTAAATGCTTTGCCAAGTAGTGTTGCCAAGGCCGAGACATGTGGTATCTAAGATTAATCCCTTTTTTCTTGCTCCCGGATCGGTGGCATGTTGTCCTGTTATCGCAGAAGCTGAGGTTGTTCCATATTTCTTAGGTTTCTTCCCCATGTGGTCTGAATTCACTACTGTGGAAAAGCTCGTCACAAGAGATAAAATGAACGTAATGCGGAGAATAGATGGCGAAAACCAAGTATGGAATAATTGTGTCAATCAATGAATAATGGAAGATTATCATAAGGGTCCCGTGGATACAATCTCTGAATGGATTTAGGCATAACTGCTCCATTAATTGGCCATTTAAACCTGTCAATAATTTAAATGCTCTTTATATCCTTTATTTGCCGAATAATCGTTTAAGCGTGGATTTGATTTTTTTGGCTGTTGGACGCAAGCGAATCACTATCGGGAAGAGAAAAGGCTTTTAATGATAATTAATATAATATACCGAAGCCATATCAATTTTTTTTCGAAAGTCGTGCTTGGATTTATTGCAATCGGGGATCAGAGGAAGCCTTGGGCAATTTTATTTAAGTTATTGTGGAATCCCCGATCGCCGATAGCGATATCGCTTGACTCGCATCGGTAGCTTTAAGGAGAAGAGTTTCATTATGTTCATATCGCATTCCCCGATTTCCGATTGCGATATCACATCAGAGCAAGGGGAGGGGCCTTTAGTTGCTTGTTTTCTCGATAATCGATGGTTACTCGCACTTGTCGCATTAGGTAGAATCAATGGGTCATGGTTATGCATCCTTTTTTATTGCAATATGTGATCTTGTGATCGCTTTATCACAATAATAAAGAATTATTCATTTTATTATAAGACCGACTATTTATCAACTCAAAAAGGGTTTTATAATGTTCTGTTTGTTTCTGAACCTTTAGAGGAGTGATAGGGTAATACCAATTTAATCTAAAAGGGACCCATTTCATATTATAGTTTTCTAAAGTAAAATTTTATGAAATGGGGGGTTGTTGTATAACACAACAGAACTTAAACATGGAAAACATCATGGAATTCCATTGTTAGAAATACTACAAGTCTGTAGGCCACTGATCTAATCCTCTTAGGGATCTTAAAAGGTGCACAATACTGAGGTGCTATCTTAGCACATGACCCGATCCTCAATGAGCTCATATTGGAATTGATGCACAAGTGCGCATGCTCCCCAACCTGAAAATCCTTGAATTCTCTACTCCAATTCACATAACTCTTCTTCCTCTCTTGTGCTTCCTGTACATTCCTTTTAATAACCTACATCTCCTTCTCCATCTCAGCCAACATATCTGGTCCAATCAATACCCTGTCCACTAGTTCACTTCAGTTAATAGTAGTATTACAACTCAACCCATATAGAGCCTCAAATGGACTCATCTTCAAGGATTCTTGATCCCCATTATTATATTTAAACTTCATTAGTGGAAGATACTCCTCCCACTTTCTTTTCTTATGCATGACATACATCCTCAAAACATGCTCAAGAATCTTGTTTACCCTCTTTCATTATTCATTTTCCCACAAATGATAAGCCATTCTAAAGGCTAACTCTATCCCCAAGTCTGCAAACAACTCCTTCCAAAAATTGAAGTGAACTTCACATCTCAGGTTGATATCTTTTTCTTCCAAATACCATGCAACCTCACTATCTCCTTGATTAAAATTTGAGCTAACTCACTAGTTGAATTTGTAGACTTCATTGCAATGAAGTGAACTATCTTGCTCAATTTTTCAACCACAACCATGATTAAATCATGTTGCCTTGATGTCCTCAGAAAACCTGTAATGAAGTCCATGGAAATGACCTCCCATTTCCATTTTGGAATCAGAATAGGCTGCAATAGATGACCTGGGTGCTTACACTTAGCCTTCACCTGCTAATAGTCAAAACATATAGAAACAAACTCTACCAATTCCTTCTTCAAGTTTTGTGAATGGTTGAATATCTTAACAACTCTCAAAGTCTTTTGATATCCCAGGTGACCTAAATATGGCTTTAAATGAAACTCCCTTAAGATAAGATTCTTCAACTCACTTTTATCCATCACATAAATCATGTTCCTAAATCTGAGAAATTAATTAACTATGTGGTGATACTCTTCATCCCTATCACCTTCACCATGCTATTGTAATCTATGATCTACCTACTAATACATATCATCATGCTTCTCTACCTGCAAGATCTGGATCTACAAATCTGTCCCATATGAACTCACAACTAAAATATGGTTTACCTACACTCTCCTAGTAAGGGCATCCACAACTTGATTCTCCTTACCCTTAATGTACCTTATCTCAAAATCAAGCTCACTAAGGGTAGCCAACCATCTAGAATACTTAGCATTCAGATTGGATTGGTCAAACAGGTATCTTATTCCACTATGATCTCTCATCAAAACAAACCTCCTACCAAGGAGATAATGGATCCACATCTTTAATTCATGAATAATAACTACCAACTCAATATCATGAGTCACATAGTTCTACTCATCCTCATTCAAATTCCTTGAATGATAGAATCAAACTTGTCCTTCCTACATCAAGACTCCACCAATTCCTTTATTGCAAGTATTTGTACACACCACAAACCCCTTATCAGGTTCTACAATATTCGAGACTAGAGCATTTGTAAGAAAATGCTTCAACTACTCAAAAATAGTTGCAAATTCCTTTTTCCATTCAAACTTCTTTCCCTTTCTCTCAAAAGATGTGATATGATAGGAAATACTTGAGAAGTTACTGATGAATTTCCTTTGATAATTTGCTAGTACCATGATATGACCTCATCCACATCCATAGGATTTGGCCATTCCATGATAGGGTTAACATTTTATGAATCCACTATTATCTCATTCTTTGAAACAACATGTCCCAAGTAATGAATATGAGATTGAAAGAAACTACACTTACTGAGATTAGCATACAACTAATTCTCTCTCAACAATCTCAATACTAATTTCAGGTGTTCTACTTGCTACTCTTCATTCTTGGAATATTTCAATATATCATGAATAAACACTATAAAAAAAACATTCTAGGTAAGGACACAACAAATTGTTAATCAAACACATGAGAGTGGTTGGAGCATTATTAAGACCAAACATAACCACCACAAACTCATAATGGTCATACTATTTTGGAATGGAGACTTGTAGATTTCTTCTTCTTTGATTCACCTGTGATGATATCTCGATATTAGATCAATATTTGAGAACATCGTTGCTCCTTTTAACTGGTAAAACAAATCATGAATCCTCGATAATGGATACCATCCTTGATCGTGAGCTTGTTCATCTTCTTGTATTCAATGTATAATTTGAGAGTACCATCCTTCTTGTTTACAAACAAAACTCGTGCACCCCAAGGTTATACACTTGGCCTTATATATCCTTTATCAAGATTTTCATTAACCTCCAACTTCAATTCCAATAACTCTAGAGTATTCATCGTGTACAGTGCCATTGATGTTGGTGTTGCCCATGGTACCAACTCAATGGAGAAATCCACTTCCGTACGAGGTGGTAACTCTGAATTTTTTTGTGGGAAACACATCCTAAAACTACTGCAAAACTAATTAATTCATAACTTCATCATCCTCCACATACTTCCATTTTTCACTAAAAATATGCACTGCAAAAAATACACACCCTTTCCTGCAACTGCGCTTAGCTTGCATAATTGTAACTATTCTCACTGATGTAGGATTCTTCTTTCCCTGCAATATTATTCTCTATCTTTCATTAGATAGAAACTCAATAGCCTTCACATAGCAATCTACCTTGGTCATGTTAGTGAATAGTCAATCCATGACCAAAATTATATTATATGATCCTAAAGGAAACGCTTTTAGATGTGTTGATGTAGGCATACCATTCAACTCAAATACACAATCTCTCACCCAACGATGAACTCTTCTCTTGGTCCCCAATAGAAAACTACACCAACCAAGATTTTGAATGTACTTCTTTACTCAAGCCACTTGTATCCACTAGGTCAGAACTAACATAGCTATAATTATATCTAGGATCAATCAAAATAGAAACAACTTGATCACAAAGCATACCTTCCATCTCAATAATGGATTCCTGATGATCTGCATACCTATTATAAAGTGAAGCACAAATTCGAGGAATTATCTTAGCAACACCCCCAACCATATGCACATCCTAATCATTATAGATATGATGCCTTCCACCCTAGTACAATGGAAAATATTTGTTGTGATGATCCTTGCCACAAATACAATACTACAATGGTTCCCCACCGATACCATTATTTTGCTTCTCCCTAGGCTGAGAACCATTTCTTGTCTTAGTTACATTAAACTTCTTGTAAGGAGCCACATTTTCTTACTCATCTCCATCATGAGGTCTTCCTCACTTCTGAGTTCATTTTCCTCTAGCCTTCTAATTCCCTTTCCAATCATGCTTAGGCTAAAACTTGTTATTCGACTACTCATAACAGTGATTCAATTTTTTTATGTATTCCTCTAATGAAAAAGGCTCATCAAACTCAATTTAGCCTCTCAATGATACTAGGAACACACTGATGAACGTTTGAATCTTTGCTTTCTCATCCTTGATATAAGGCACACACCTCAACAACTATATAAATTTTTTAGTATATTACTCATTTTTCATGCAATCCATCATCAAATCATAGAACTCCTTAGCATTTCCATCATAATACCTATCAGATAGGTACTTCTTCATGAAGAGTCTTTCAAACATGTAGGTTTTTAACCCTGTACAGAAATTACTTGCAAAGGAATTCTTAAAAAATAGAAAAACAAACAATGGCAAGAACATAAAACAAATATACACAGAGATTTCCCCTAGATCCAAAAACCACGACTACCACATTGATTTTTCATTATATTCTTTTCAATGTCACAATACATATATATACATCTTCAACCATTCTTAAACCCTAATCTAGTAATTATGTACTAGAACATAACAATAGTCCCCTTGATTCGATCTACAAAGTATCAAGGGAAGAAATCCATCATGCTCAAAACCATGTGCAAAACCCATGAACAAAACCATGGGTAGGTCCACCCACCATCTGTGGGTCTGCCCCCATCCTTGGGTCTACATAAAAAAAATTTCTTGGGGTGCTATCTCGGACCCTGTTTAGGGCACCTACCACCCCCCTCAAACCTCCCGACAAGGGGGGTTATCGACCCCTTGTGAGCCACTGTTGCGCCCGACGTAATGTACACCATGTGATTCTATTCATGGAAAGAATACAACACACACCCAACATTCTCCCACATGTTGTTTTATTTTACACACAAGGGGTCACAAGATAACTTAGTCATTGGTCTAGCCCTACAATTCCCATTGTTTCTCTACACCAAGAAAATTTCTCAATGCTTACAAACTTCGTCAATCCATCTATAACATTCTTCAAAGTGTCCATCTTTACCAATAACACTTTTTTGTCATCGAATGTATCCCTAACAAAGTGATATTGAACATCAATGTGTTTTGTCTTTGAATTATAAGCAAGGTATTTTGACAATAAAATTTCATTGTGGCTATCACAGCCTATCGTTATAAATCATTTTACAAACCCCATACTTGAAGACAAACTCTCCAACCAAACTACTTCCTCTCTTGCATGCGTGGCTACCATGTATTTGGCCTTTGTAGTTGAAAGAGCCACTACAAAATGTCTCTTTCTCATCCAACTAGTTGCTCCTCCAAATAGGCTCAACACGTACCCACTTGTATATCTTATCTGATCTAGATCTCCAATTCAGTTTGCATCAACAAAGACACGAATGTCTAGAACTTTTGGAAAATCATAGTATTCCTTGGTAGAACATACCATAATCATTAGTGCCATGTAAATAGATGAAATGTTTCTTCATTTTTTCCTAATTCTCCTTCCCTAGTCTTGACATTAATCTTCTCAATAATCACATTACATGTGCAATGTCTAGTCTTGTACAGACCATCACATACATCAGGCTACCAACTCTGATCACATATGGAACATGAAACATGTCCTCTTCCTCTTTTTGTGCCTTGGGACATTGTTCAACAGATAAATTTACACCTAGAGGAATGGGAGCCTTCACTTGAACTATCTTGCATATTAATCCTCCATAATATTGTCTTGACATACTTCCTCTGGTTTAACTAGATCTTCTTCTTTCTGCGATATCATTTTATTTCCATGCCCAAAATATAGTTTGCGGCACCAAGATCCCTCCTGTTGAATTTTGAGGACAATTGGGTCTTCAAATCCTCGATAATTTATTTTTCATTTTCAATCAACAAGATATCATCCACAAACAATACCAAATAAACAACATGTCAACATTCGATTTTAACTACACACAATGATCTGATTTCCTTCTTGTGAAGCCATAAACCATATACATGTATAAAATTCATGGTACCACATCCTTGGTAATTGTTTTAACCCATAAAATGAATTTTTCAACCTGCATACATGTTATTTCTTACCCTTCAAAACATTTCCTTCTATTTTTTCATGTAGATCTCTTCTTCCAGATCCTTGTGAAGAAATGTTATCTTCACATCCATCTCTTCTATATCAAAATCGAAATAAACAACAAAAAATAAAAGTAATTTAATAGAAGCTAACTTGGGAACAGTAGAAAAACTATCATCGAAATCAATTCTCGGCACCTAGGGATAACCTTTTTCTACCAATTGAGTTTTTTATTTCTCCACCTAGCCTTCTGCATTCACCTTCTTCTTGCTTCCAATGGGTCTCCTTCTAGCCAACAACTCCACCAGATCCCAAGCCTTATTTCTATCAAAAGATTCCATTTCATCAACCATGGCCTCTTTCTAGAGTTTTCCATCCTCTGAATCCACTGCCTCCTTGACACTTCTGGGATCATCATTAGTAGTAGAAGAAGAAAAATTTGAACATAAGGTAGATGAACTATACCTCTTTGTCTTCTTTCTCTCTTAAACTTATCTTCTCAAAATTGAAGTTTGTGGATTTTATTATTCTTATTCTTATTTTGTTGTACAGTCCAATTCTTCCTGATGCGGGAGCATCCAGCCCAAAAGGAAATTATTGTAAATAATAGACATAGGGGGTCATGCATTTGTGGAATTAGTTTCGTAAATTCCAAGTCAGTTTAATATTTAGGCTTTTAAGTGTGATTAATTAGAAATTCTCAAAATAAATAAATAAAACTATGAGAGCTTTTAGGCCTAAAAGAAGTGGATGAGGATCATTAAGTGATAAGGAAGCTTTTCTATTTTAGAACAGGGAAAAAGATGGGAAAAAGCCTCAAGATGCTTTTGCCATATGTATGCATTGCATGTAGAGTTAGAGCTTTTAGTTGAGTGATTTTAGGATTTTTTAGATCATGCTAAGTTTTATAAATAATGAAGCCTCAAAGGCATTGAAAATCAGAGAGTAAGAGAGAGTGAGAGAGAATGAGTGAGTATGAAGAAGAAGAGGCCATGAATAGGCCATGATTTCTCTTGTAAATAATTTATTTCTTAATTAATTATTTCAGTGATTTGTGTATATATGTATTGTCTGGACTTTTTAGAGATTTTAATGTTTATCAAGGGCGATATCTTGTTAATGTATATGCATAGTGTGCCTTGTTTAAGTGGAAAATTATCAAAGCCTGAGAACAGTAGTTGAATTTAGTTTCTTTTCATTGTTATAATATATTGCTGCCGCCTTAATTCCATTTTATTACAGTCAGAGTAATACTCTGTTTGTACTGAGTGATTTGGGGCAAATACTGGGATGCATGTTTATATGCACAGTCTTGGGTGATCCTGGTTATTGTGGGCCTGGCCTGCATCAGGTGGTATCACAGCAGGAACAGCTCTGTTTGAAGATTCAATTTTTTTTATTATTAAGTTAATTGCATGTGATTTTGGAACTTAGGAATATTGTAGTAGAGAGTGCAGTGATAAAGGAGTCAAGCAAGGGATGCTAAGTGAATGTGGCAGAACTTAAAGAAGATGAGAGAAGCCTACAGGAGCAGTGGAGGATGCTCGAAAGGTTCCAGCAGAGTACCAATGATTAACAAAAGACCAGATCCGGCAGGAAGGATTGGTGAGGTAAGTGGCAGCAAGAGAGTTTGTTGTGGCAAAGGCTTCATGCAACTCATAGGCGAGGAACTTATGGCGAAGGAAATGACTACTGAAAGTCATAAAGGAGAGAGAAAAGGTTCATAAAGACGCCACAGTAGAAAGGAGAAGAAATATGCTAAGTCGAATGGCATAAGACAACATTTGACTCAGGAAGAGTATGAGAAAGAGAAATCTGAGATAGTAGTTCATCTTGAGCTATTGATGGAGTTGTTACAGGAAAATGTGAAAGACCATAGACATGGTTTACTGATGAGGAAGAGAGTGAAGTGGCAGAGGCTACAACAGAAAAGAAATTTACAGATAAGCATGCAGTTAACAGGGGAGCTGAGGAAGCTTGAGCAGATGATGGATGTACAGTTGAGACGGGAAGAACCCAGAGCAGATGAGTTGGAAGAAGAGGTTTCCATTGGTGAAATAATGGAGGAAGCAGTCAAGACTGAAAAGTCTTGTGATTTAAAAACTAATGAGTTGCGCACATTTGCAGGTACAGAACAGGGAGATGAACAAGCTTTAGAATTTGTCCAAGAAGAGTTGAATCTGAAGGTTGTTCAGATCGATGATGAGAAAATGAAGACGAAGGAGTCTAATCAAAATGTTGGACCAGCTGATGATTGGTCAAAAGTTGTTGAAGGTATAGAAAATTGTGTGAAGTTTCCAAGTTCTACTCCTAATGAAATTGTTGAATTGTATAGAAAACTAGATCTTGAGAGAAGAGAGTTGGAGAGACAGAGGACTTATGTGCTGAAATATTTGTTGGAGACATCTGAACCAGAGGAAAAAGTTG
>APFE031585746.1:9385-35860 GCA_000404065.3 Pinus taeda | reverse complement strand
CAGGCCGTGGACTGTTTCCCTCTCTGAGGGTTTTAACCACGTCAAAATACTAGTGTATTGATCTGTGATCTGTTTGTGAGCGGTGTCCTTTTGGTGTTCTGTCTGAGGAACTTGCCCTGTATATTCCTACATGCACAAGATCTAATATCCCTTTCGGCCTCTTAGCAATAGAGGGGAGACTCACCCGATTTTGCTTCCCGTGTACACAATGTTTATAGAAATAAAATTCCAGAGAGAAATTAGACATACCTTATAACATACCATTACCATGCAATATTTGAAGGCCCTTCTATCAAATATGTCCAACCCGTTGATGCAATAACATGGTATTTTCTCCACATACCACAAGGTTTTCTACTCCACTTTGAAGAACCACAAACTATTGAACCCATCAATAACAATGTTGCGCAGAAGCTTGTATAGAGTTTTGATCTGAACTCCCTACATCAATACTAGTGCTCTCTAAACCATCTTCCAGGTATCTTTCTCGAACACTATTTTTATACTTGCATCATCCAACTTTCTTACAGAAATCATATTTATGGGCAATGTAGGAATATGCAGAGCACCAAGAAGTGTTTTAATCCTTCTACCTTGCAACATTAACCTGAATTTTCCAAATCTGATGATTCTGATCTTCCTATCATCTCGTAAGAATACCTGACCACCATCATATTTATGATACTCGGAGAACCGCTCCCTATGGGGCATGAAGTGAAAGGATGCACCTAAGTCAATCAACAATGCATCAGTATCTACATGTGTACCTAAAGAAGAAGCCAAGTACACATCCCCACCTTCATTGAAGGTGGTTTTCGCCTCTTCATAAGGATAAGATTAGGTCTGTTTCATTTCTTAGGAGATTTAGATCTATAGTCCTTTTTGTAGTTCCCTTCCTTTTTGCATTTCCAACACACCTTTACATATTTTCCTAGAGATTTACATCTCCCACTCAAGGACTTATTTTTGTTTCTATTTTGGTATTGTCCTCTCATAGACAAGGCATATCTATTCTAGCTCTACATATTTTTCCATTTTATTTCCTCTGACAACAAGGATAAGACTATTTCATCAAACTTGAAGGTAGTTGTATTGCTACCTATTGGAACAATGACACTTTCCCACAAATTCGGTATGAACACAACAAAATGATGCACTTATCTTCATCTAAAATTATTATATCCACATATAACAACTGGCTTACCATTGTATTAAAGGCATTCAAATGCACTCTCATCATCCTTCATCCTCAGGTTATATAGATTTTTCTGCAGGAATAATTTGGTCACCAAAGGTTTAGCTTTGTATAAAGTCCATAACTTATCCCACAAAGCCTTCACTGTAGATTCCCATAATACATTGAACAATACAGAATTTGAGAGACACAATCATTTCGTGCTCTTTTCCTTCCGATCTAATTGTGCCCAGTATTTTGCTAACATTCTTGTTGGTGTCATTCTTGGATATACACCAATCCATTGATCTCGGTCCACACAGACATCCTCAATCTTGAGCTTCCATGAATCAAAACTTTGACCATTAAATTTCTCGATCTCCATCTTTCCATTGTTCTCCATCTTCTTTCACCATAAGAATCGATCCCACAGATCTCCTAGTGAACAAGGTCTACCACAAGCCTGAGCAAAACCCCTCAACAATAAAGCCACCACCTTGAACTTGAAATTAATATGATACCAAATGTAGGTTTTAACCGTATACATAAACTACCTACAAATGAATTTTTAGAAAATAGAAAAACAACAATGGCAAGAACACAAAATAAATATTCAAAGATATTTTCGTGTGGATACCAAATTGGGACTATCGGATTTATTTTTCATTATGTTCCTTTCAATGTTACAATACCTATATAGACATGTCGAGTCATTCATAAACCTCAATACACTAATAATTTTTTAGAACATAACCATAGTTCCCTTGACCGTATCTACAAAATACCATGGGCAGAAAATCATCATGCCCAAAATCATGTACAAAACACATGCACAAAACCATGGGTAGGTTCGCCCACCATCTATGGGTCCACCACCATCCTTGCATTTTCCTAACTATTATTGGGTCCACATAAAAATCAATTCTGAGGGTGTTTCCCCCGACCCCATGGAGGGGGGCTACTGCCCCCATGCTGAACCCCCACTAAGCCTCATGCAACATACAATGTATGACACTAGTCGTGGAAAGAATGTAACACAGACCCAAAAAATCTAACTCCAAGTGAGCTTCTTTTCTCTATTGCCTCTAGCATTCTTCACATCTTCCCACTAGATACTTTCTTTTCCATTGACACTGAAAGTGTCTATCTTGGGTTTCATGTTTTTTGAATAGACCAGCAATATGAAAAAATTCGTCATCCCAAGTAGTCATGATTCTGCATCCACTAACTTCTTCATCCATCCATAAAAAATAAGAGCCTTGACTTTCTTGAACTCCTTTGGAAAATACTGCTTCTCACTACTCCTATAAGGATGATGCCAGTGATGGAGATGACGTATCTCTCAACAAGGACCAAAATAGAACCCATAAACACTGCCGCTCTCATTAGGTGTATCCAACCATCTTCCACCTATGACTGTATTATCTCTATCAAACCTATGCCTCGATCGAGATCTTCTACCATATACCCCATGAGTCCTTTCCTCATCTACATGACTGATCACTAATTGTACCTATCTCTAAAAATATAATAAGATTTGAAGGATCACTGCGTTAACCTCAAATTGCTTCTCTTGAGCTCTTGCAAGCATTTCCTGTGTATGAATCAACTTGCTATTATCTTCCTTGCAACTTTTGATTTTTGCCTTCAAACTTTTCTATGTATTCGGTATATCAGGATAATACTCATCTCTTTATTGCTCATTTGATTTGTAAGGAGAGTCATGTGAACATTAATCCATCATTTTTATTATTATGTCTGATCTTCTCTTTCCTCCAAACATGTCATGTTAGATAAACCAAATAGAAAGCATAATCAAGCCATACCTCAATAAAGGTTAGGGGAGGCTATCTCATCTACCCAAATTTGTCTAGATTAGTATGATTCATATATATAATGGCACCATCATATCAACATCTCAACATCATACATGATCACACAAAATTGTAATAATGACCTCATGTCATGATAACTATAATTATCCCAATGCATGCATATTAAGCACGTATACAATTGGCATGCATGCATAACAATATGCATTTAGCCCATTCAGTCCAATTTTTTTAACCTCCGAGCTTTTATACCAACCTGTAACTTCCCCTCCCACATTTACCCACTTTCACAAGCTCTATCATGTAAACATGAGCTCAGTGTTTCTATGATATGACCCAACCTCCAAGTTCTAGTTATGGAAGTTGGGTTGACTAACTGACAACTTACAACCATCCCTCAGGGACTACAAACTACTCAATAGCCTGCAAACCACCCCAAGTTATTAATCCATGAGTTAGAGCTCTTTTTCACTAGCCTAACATCTCAACTGCACCCTTGACACATTGTGCATGTGGTTATGAGGCTCCAACCATACACACAAGATTGTCTGCCAGTGGTTATGAATGAAAACCCTTAGATCTATGCTAGAGGTCCCCAGATATCAACCACCTTTCTATGCTAGCCTCCAGACTGCTCCCTAGAACCTCATGTAACATTCCAGAATCATAATGAAGATGATAATGCTAATCATTCAAAACTTGAACAAGAACTTGACCTTAAAATGCTTAGTACATGATAGTCATTTGGTCAAACATATGGTGAACATACAAGCTACAAGTCATGAATGCAAATTTTATCATAGACTATTATTCCTCATTTGAGATTCACCAAGAAGGCTTAGTGTCATCTCAAGCTAGCTGCAAAAACACTTTTTAGCCCATCATTCATCAATCATTCAAATATTTATGAAATCTTGAATAAGATCCATAGCTAGAGCACATCATAGAACCATGGATATAACTAGATTAGAAACCATGAAAAGTCATCCATAAGATCAATAGAATAAACATGACATGTTTCCATAAACCATAATGAGTAAAATAACTTATATTGAAATATGCAAAACCCAGCCAAGTCAAGGACTTCCATGTGCAACCAGACCATAGATTGGGCTGAACCAAAGATTTATTTCATCTAATCACCCCCATGCCATATTCCAAGCATGAATGTAGAATATAATTTTATTAAACCAAGACAAAACCAAACAGGGAATCCAAAGGTTAAACCATCTCCACCCTCAAGCCACTGTTATCTCACCTAAAATGATCCTAAGATCACAAAATAAAAATAACCTTGGATGCCACAAAATTCCCTCAACATACCTTCAGGAATTTTCTTGTCTTCAACCACCTATCGATGGGTTCCTCAAGAAAACCAGCTCCACCCCCAACCCTTGTGATTTTCCTAAGACCACCTCGCTCAATTCCAAAACCTTTGGGCAATCCAAATCTCAACCATGAATGAACCCCAACAGACCATGATTATGAAGGAAATGGAAAGGAGAGGTTGAAACCAATATCAAACTAGTCAAAACCCATGCCAATGACAACAAATGAACCAAAATAAAGAAATGCATGTACCATGAATTCACACCTCAACTAGGAAATCACACATGCACCTATTACATGCAAAATACTTATGTTGAAGCTGCTAATATAATATTTCTTTTCTTGTCCTTTTCCCTCCTTTACTTTCTTGCTTGACTTTCTCCAAAATCCAAGTGAATGCTAAAGTTCTCCAATAATTCTCTAAGTGTGCAAGAGTGAATGAGATTCAAAACTAAACTGATAAAAGTTGTGAATTGTTTATATGGTTCCTTTCTATTATTGGTGCCTCTATTTTCCTCATTTTCCTTCATTTCTCTCCAATTTCCTTTGCATGAAAATTTGTGTCTCTTCACCTTCCTTTCCTCCTATTTCCCTTTATTTCTCATAATTAAATACCAATTATTCTCTCTTTTCTTTTTCCAATTACTTTGCTAATTTCCATAGCCATACTAAACCACAGGTGATTCTCACTATAGTGTTTTCCCAACATTCATCTTGGAATACATGTCTCATGGCCTTGGTTTTTACGTTTGCCTTTAATATCCTTTACTACATGAAACTTTAATGCATTCTTGTTACATTTCCCATCTTATCAATTCTATTTTTTATTTTATTTTATTTTCTCTAGCCAAGGTATCAAGGAAACTTGATGCTTTCTAGCACAGTCAATGTACATTAATTTGATGGATCCTACACTATTAAAATGTGTTGCTTTTGTCTTTGGGATTGAAGCCATGATTGACAGAACCATGAAAAATCTAACTGCTAAACTTCATGTGGTCCCTCTAAGTCTTGACTATGTAGCATATGGATGTCCCCGATAAAACTGATAATGTTTATAATTCTTGTTGCAATTCTTTCTATTAATCAATTAATATATGCCCTACAACTAAAATGCATGTGGCCTGAAATAGCTAAGATGTAGTAACGTGACTTTGCTAATCTACTAAAGATTTTCCAAAGCATGTGTCTAATGCTTCTTTCTGCAATTGTTAACATTGACTGGGAAGCAACAAAATTATATTTCCTTGGAATATTTCTTGTAAACCTAAATTACATCCTCATGATGTTAAAAATGCACTAGGTGGATCACTAACATGGTGGAACAATTGGAGTAGACTAAATATGCATCTGAAAATGTTAATGGCCAAACAATGTGCCTGTAAGATAAGAAATGTTGATGTTGTCATAATTTAATTTGTTCAATTCCTTACCATAAATTGATGTCGATGAAATAGAAACGAATGGGTTACTTTCTTGCAAATCATTGATGTCAAGGAAATAGAAACCAATGATTCACTTGCTTGCAAATCATTGATCCAAAAATAAGGACCTATGTAATTAAAGAATTCATTCATTGAAAAAAGTAGAATATTCCTCAGTAATCCTCGTTCTTAGTGCTTTACATTTTCCATTTGATATTGCAAGGCAACTTGATGCTTAATAGAATGGTGAGTGGTTGATAAATAAATGAAATCCAGAGTATTAAAAATTGTTTCATTTATATTTTTGGCAGAAGCCATGGTTGGAAAAACCATGAAAATTTTTTAACTACTAATGTTTTAGTGACCACTCCCATCCTTGACTATGTAGCTTATAGATGTACCCTGACCAAGTTTGTGATATCTAGGAGTGTGTGTTGCAAGTATTCATGGCCATCAACTAATATATTCCTTCCATGTGAGAAACATGTGGTGTGAAAGGACAAAGAATTGTCTTTGGTTATTTACCAAAAAATTTTAGAGCCTAACTTTATCTCTAGGGAGAGGGAAATTGCTGATGTTGGTTGGGAGGCAATTAAATTATGTTTTCTTGGATAAATGTTCATAAAATTATAATTGTGTCATTGTGTCTAGTTATTGGACATTCATTTAAGCTAATGAAATTCACAAAAATGAGTCACATTATTGTTTTCATATTATTGATCCACAAATAAGGACTTAGTGAGTTCAAATCCTTCAGTGGTTGAATTTCTAGGTAGAATTTTCCCATTTCATCGTCTTTCTTGTGGTTTTACATTCTCTAGCCCATGTTTTGAGTCAACCGATGCTTGCTATCATAGTCAATGGTCACTAAATTGATGGAATCCCAAGTATTAAAATGTGTTACATTTATCTTTCAGATTGAAGCCATTTTTGTGAGAATCATCAAAAATCGTGAACTCCTAAACTTGAAGTGACTCCTCTCAGCTTTGAATTTGTATTGGTGGATATTCAAAGACCAAGTTTGCATATACATGAATTCTTGTTGCATGGTTTTTTCTTCGCCAACTGATATATGAGCTCCAACGAAGAAATATGTGACCTGAAAATATTTTCCAAGGATGAGCTTTACTTTTTGAGAGCCTCTTTGTGTAATTGTAAACATTGGGTGGGAAGAAAATAAGCTTTACCTTTGTGGAATAATGCTTGTAAACCTATAATTGTGTCCTTGTGATGTAAAATTGCACTAAGTATGTCACTAACTTGGCGTAACATTAGAGTGGACTTAATATGCATCTCATAACCCTTTTGGGTGATCAATGTGCTTGCATAATGAGAAATGTTGATGTTGAAATTGATGGAGTCTAAGTTCTCCAATTTAGTTATTTTAGAAATGTTAATTTTGACAATGATGGAGTCTAAGTTCTCCAATTTAGTTATTTTAGAAATGTTGATTTTGACAATGATAGAGTCTAAGTTCTCCAATTTAGTTATTTCAGAAATGGTAATGTTCACATTGATGGAGTCTAAATTCTCCAATTTAGTTATTTGACTTTGCTTATCTACTCAATATTTTTCCAAATCCATTTTTAACTTTGGAGAGCTTATTTCTGCATTGCTAACATTAGTTAAGAAGTAATCATAAATTTTGATGTTGACCTTGATGGAGTTTAAGTTCTCCAATTATTTAACTCCCATAAAAGTTGATGAAATGAAATAGAAACTAGTGGGGCTCCTTTCCTTCCATATCACTGAGCCATAAAAAGGGACTTATGTAAATTCAATTGTAACCACAACTTCAACTTAAAAGTAGAAGTTTCTCATCTCATCAATCCTCTCTTCTCGAATTTGACATTTGTTGATCCATGTGTCAAGGCAACTTTATACTTGCTAGCATAGTCAATGGTGACTAATTTGATCGAATCCCAAGTATTAATATTTCTTTTTTTATAATACTATTCATCTTGCTAATATAACAATGTTTAGCTCCTTATTCTATTTATGGATTGTTTTATTTAGGAACAACATATGGCCTCATTTTTCTTTACTAATATCACAATACATTTTATTTAGTTCAATGAGAGAACACCCTCCTTGTAAGTAGATTGCATCGTGCTTTAATATGGATTAATCACTAAAAAATTGAAAAAAATCACATTCTAGACAAAAATAAAAATGGATTGTCGCTTAAAAGACAAATTTTTAAGACAATAATTTGAGACACTTCAAACAATTTATGATTTTTTTTTGTCTCAAGTTAAGACAATTTATTAAAAAATTGTCTTAAATATTACCATAAAACTTCCTCTATATAACAGTAAGAGGTGTTTGTATGAGTATCTGCAACCTAGGAAGTTTTTAATTTTTTTTAATATATAACTATAACAATCTTATTTTTGTTTAATTATATATTGTTAAGTGTAAAAATATGTTGTTTTCTATCTTTTATTAGAAAAAATCAAGATAAATGATCACATCACATGAATACAACACACTGTTCCACCCCACCTACATTAGCTTCACAATGACCCAGAACTTGTTGCCACAACAATACCTGAACCCTGTGGGTTCGTTCAATGATCGGCTAAGGAAGCGGTTCTCTGAATTTTTTCTTAATCATTGTTCAATGCTTTTGCCTCCAAGAATCTCAATGTCACAGACCTCTTTTCTCTTTCAGGTAGACACGCAATAAGCATCGATCACTGCACGTCGTTAATCGACCGTCTATACATGACATAGAACGACATTTTCAACAAATGCCTCACGTAAGTCTCCACAACACCTGTTCTTCCAAAACCTCAACTGACACCACCGCAATGGACATATGTACACCCAACGTGTTCCAAAATAAGTATTATGTAGACCTGAATAATGGCCAGGGCCTCTTCACGTCCTATCAGGATCTCTACAGTGAGTCCCGCACCAAAGAAATTGTAAAGCACTTTGCCAATGATCAAGATTTTTTCTTCCAGAAATTTGCAGTGGCCATGGTAAAGACGAGCCACTTGAATGTGTTGACCGGATCCAAAGAGAAGATCAGGGGTAATTGTAATGCTTCCACAATCGAAATCGTTGGAGAAGACGTTATTGACTCTTATGTTTAATTCTCGACGGCCATGGCTGATTTTTAGTACTCCATAACTTCCTGAATGCATTTTTGGATGTTTTCTTACTTTTTAACTTAAAATCTAAGCACCAGTAAAGACTAATATTGTTGCTATCACTACAGAATACCATGTTCTAATTAAAAAAAAAATATGACAAAATCCACATCGACCAGGGGGTGCACAAAAAATCGACGTCCATAGATTGACGACTCTAGTTTCGCGAGAAGGGCTAGAATTCAGAAAGAAACTTATGGTAATTTTTTCTGGTTTTCTCATCTCTCTACTCATTTTGACAGTTTTAATAAAGGATTTTGACAGTTTTAATAAAGGATTTTAACAATTTTGGAAATTGTTAAATCGTATTTGATGAACAAATCACCCTGTAATTGTCAATTTGTCAAATTCCATTCCTTTCCCACCGGTGATGCTCTCCCCTGCATCTATGCCAGGCAAAGTCGCTCGAGGAAAGGATGCTTGCAATTAATGTACATATTTGTAACAAATTTTTTTACCTCTCTAACACTATTCAGATCTAAAACGATGAAGCCGCCCAGAGATGAGCTATGCTATTTTTAATGGAGGATTTATGCTACGCTATTTTTAATGGTGTATTTATAGGCATTGATTAGGAATGTGAAATTTCTTTCCGTTGGAAAAATAATGCCAATCACCATAGTTATGATAATCACAGTAAACATTCTTCGGAGTACAATAACAAATTGAAAACTATTTTTCTCTTACATGGAGAAGGTTTTTTGTTCGACGTGGATTAAAACAACATGAGAGCTAGAGTACAAACTTCCAATTCTTTAATACATCTGATAATTAAGAGAGAATGTGCATTTAATGGAGGGTTGGTAAAATGTATGGTCTAGATATTTATTCCTCAATTGATCTATGTGTTTTATAACATCTACAAGTTTAGAAAATAATGTTTTACTACAAACAATAATGTTTTAGTACAAATGATACTTTTAATTTTCATGTATCAAAATATTAAAAAATGTCTATTTTAAATATACATGTATTTAGAAGTCTTTTCCTAAGTAGGGGAGGTAAGTTTGAGAAATTTTGGAGAGAAAAACATGGAGCAATTTGTGGTGGGCCTGTAAAAACAATTTAGTTACATGGTTTTAAGTGAGTTACTTTGCAACTCTTCTTGAAGTGTAAATCTCAAAAAAGCTCTTGTCTTACTTGGTGAAGGAGCTATAACTTCCATATTTTATGCCAATGTATTTTCTTGTGTTTTGAAATTATAATCTAAAGTATAGTATGTTGTGGTATATTTCTCGAAATTTGGCGTTTGGTTTTTTACAACATAATTACTCTGTGTTTATTTTGTTTTGTTGTGCCTAAATTACTTAATTTTGTTAGCTACAACAGAATCACTCTATGTTCATTTTGTTTTGTTGTGCTTAAATTACTTAATTTTGTTAGCTATGTTTTGTTTCAGAATTCAACTGTGTGATTTTATATCCACAACTGTAGTGTAGACGAGGAAACCTTTGCCTAAACTTTCACATAGTATTAGAGCGGGTGTAAAATTTTATTAATGTAAGTATAAATGAGATATTATAGGAAAGGAGAATAATTGAGAAAAAATTGAGAAGTCTCCTAGAAAGATTTGATGCCATTGTTGTGGTCATAGAAGAAAGAAAGGATCTCCCACAATTTTCAGTGGATGAGCTTCCTTCATCAATGATTTTCATGAATATAGACTTAATAGAGCAGCAAACCCCTCATTGGAGCATGCCTTTAAGACACAAGTTTCATTTGGTAAGATAGAGGTAGAGGAAGAGGTAGAAGCCCACAGAAAGGTGGAAGAGTCATCCCTAAAAGCTCAAGTGGAAGAAGCAACAATCAAAATCCAAGTCAAGGCTCAAGCCAAAATCAAGCACAAGATCAAAGGTATGATAAATCTCAAGTTCAATGTCATTATTGTAAAAAGTATGGTCATTACGAAAATGAATGTAAAAAAAAGCAACATGATATAAGTAACAAATCAAATGAAAATTTCACAAAATAAAATCATAACCTAGATAGCATGTTTTTAGCTTGTAATGTAGCACAAGAAAAAAAAGGGACGTAGATCCGGGGTGTAGCTATCACATGACACATAACATAGAAATGTTTACCAATCTAGATGAAAGTGTGAAATATGAACTAAAATTAGGGACTAATAACAAAGCTTTTGTCATGGGAAAAATAAGATTCAACATTCTAAGAAATAAGGGGGAGAAGAAGTACATTTCATATGTTTATCTTGTCCCTCATTTGAATCGTAACTATTATGCAACCAACTCACAAATAGATAGATCAATGACTTAAAAATTATCCTCTTCTGAGAAGAGAGCTCATTTATATTACATAAATGAACAATTCTTGCATGATACAAATGAAAAGGCCTCTTCTCTTTATATAAGAGTCTAAGGGATCACAAAATAATCAAAGGCTACATAAAAATAATACTGTAAGGGCACAATAATAACAATAGTGGGCTTTTATGGAGCAAAATAATAACAATATGGGGACTACATGGGCACAATAATAACAATAAGGGGGTTACACTAACAATAAAAATAAGGGGCCACACTAGTATTATAGTGACCTAAGATGTCCCTCTCCTTCAAAAAAGTGTTCTCCTCAATGTTTGAGTAATTCTAGATGATTTTGTATAAAATTATCATCCTCCAATGTGGAATCTTTAGCGGGTGAGTTCTTCCACTTGATGAGATAATCTGAAATTGACCGATTTCGTAGTTGTTGGGTTCTTGTTTCCATGACTTCTTCAGGTTTCAAATTGATATTCCCTTCCTTCTCAAGTTCTGGCAATATTATTTGAATTAGGAGCTTCTCACGTATAACCTTCTTTAACCACAAAACATGGTAACATGATACCAAATGTTATACAACTAGCTCACAAATACATAGACCAGTGATTACATTACATAAATGAACAATTCTTGGATGATACAAATGAAAAATCATCCTTTCTATATATAGGAGTCCAAGAGGTCACAATATAATCGGAGCCTACATAACAATAATAATGTAATGGCACAACAAAAACAATAGTGGGCTTCTATGGGGCACAATAATAACAATATAGGGATTAAATGGGCACAACAATAAAAAAGGGGGATACACTAACAATAAGATTAAGGGGCTACACTAGTATTATAGTGACCTAACAGTAACCTCATAAGCATTTGACAACTCATACTGAAGGGCTACAATGTATTTTTCAAAATGGTGAGTGCACAATTTTGGATAAGTCTCGAAGCAGATAAATGATTGCAAAAGTTCAAATGACAGGCAATAGAATGTTTTCCCTAAATATAAAACGATATTTGAAGGAAGGAGTTGCAAAAGCACAACTGTCAATGAATTCACAAGAGGATAGAAGAATAGTTGTTGTTATTACACAAATAAACTTTCAAGAAGAGGTCAAAGATGAAAACTAGTTAAGGAATTTGATATTTGGTCATCTTAATTTTGGAGGTTTGAATTTGCTACATAGGAAAGGCATGGCTAAGTGATTGCAACTCACAGAAAAATCAAATAGCCTATGTGAAAGATGCATCTTGGGCAGACAACAGAGAGAGATATTTCTAGCAGGAAAGTCAATGAGCGCAAAGGCACCTTTGGAGATTGTCCATAAGACTTATGTGGACTAATGCAGACACCATAAATTGGGGGCAGCTATTATTTCTTGACTTTCATAGATGAATACACAAGAAATACATGGGTTTTCTTCCTAAAACATAAAAGTGAAGTGTTTGAGTGCTTCTGCCAATACAAAGCTATTGTTGAGAAGCAAAGTTGAAACTACATAAAATCTTTGAGGACTAATAGAGGTGGCACATACATCTCAAATGACATCCTACATTTTTGCAAGGATCATGTAATTCCCAAGAGATTTACAACAAGGTATACACCTCAGAAAAATGGAGCCACAAAAAGGAAAAATGGGACTATTATGGAAATGGCGAGGAGTATGTTGAAGACAAAGCATTTTACAAATGACTATTGGGATGAACTCACCGCTTGCACAACATATAGCATTAATAGGCATCCAACCAAAAGTGTTAGGAATATGTCTGCTAAAGAGGGATGGAGTGGAAGAAATCATAGTGTTACTCGTATCAAAGTTTTTGGATATGTAGCTTACGCACATGTCCCAAATGAATTAAGGAAGAGGTAGGACAACATGTGTAACACCCTCCTCCCACATCTACCCAAGCAACCAACCAACTAGGGTAAACATGCGATGAGAGGCCACTGTGATATGATTATACCTCCCAAGTCATGTTAAGGAAGTGGAACTCAGGGAACCACACCGTACAAACATTCAACATTAGTATAGGACCCTCATAAACCAATCCAATACTTTAGACAAATTGAGATTCAATCCCACTAAACTTTTGGACAACTTAAGCCTTGGTTTATCTCACTCTATAAGCATGAAAACCTCTAGAAACCAAAAGTCATTATTAGATGCTTGCCTGCCAATGAATAGAGACTAAATTTTTTAGTGTTATGCCAATGACCCTGAGATTTGAGTCACTTTTTCAGTCTTAAAGCCCAAGTCACACCTAGAATTTCATGACACTTTCATAACAATAAAATAACATGGAAATGACAATACTAAATCAAATGGTCAAATGAAACCTTAACTAGACCCCTACTAGCCATGACAGGCATTTTGTCAAACATATCAAAAATATGTAAACTATAGGTGTAAATAACATTTATGAGCATAGGGGTCTCATAATTAGCCGAGAGTCGCTAAAAACCATTGATGCCTCAACATATCTACTATCATTCCATCCATTAGGTCATAAATACATTGATCATTCAATTACACATAAAAACATGGTGAAAACCATACATAACTGTTGTCATAAAACACATACATGACCAACATAATAGCAACGTAAATACTCATGAAACTATAGTAATCTAGAAAACGTATAATCCATCAAAATTCTCATGGAAATACAAGCAAAAATAACCTTTCATTAATGATGAAAATTCCAAAAGTGGGATGGGACTTTCACGTTCCACCCAATCATAGAATGGTTGAGGAAAATCTCTCTTCAACCATTCACACATGTGCCATATTCCAAGTATGAATATGGGATCTCATAGAACACATCAATAAAAAACCATCCAGGGCTTCCAGATGCCATCCACCTCAACCCATCAAATAGTGATTACACATCATAGTCAGACATCACCAAAACCATCATCAAATCCATCTCTATCCCATCCATCCAAGGTTCCAAAGCATTTTTCCAACCAAGGCTTCGGGACTAGTAACTCAACCCATAACTTTTACTTGTCTCTATAGCATTTTCCCAAAAAAGGCTATGGGACTAGTAACTCAACCCACCAAGGGCTCCAGACATTTTCAAACCAAGGCTACGAGACTAATATCTCAATCGAAGCTGAGGAAACATGAGAACTAGCAAAAACACAAAAATGAAAAATGAACCCATGAGCAGTATGGATATCCAAGAAATTTCAAGGCTAGGCAATACACTATCAATCTTAGCCATCGTCCATGACAATGACATATCATAATCAACAAATCACATGCATATGCCATGTATACCAAAACTAGTGAAGGAAACATACATGCAACTTGGTATCTGCAAGAAAATCCGATGTAGATGCTAATCATGATGCCTTCTTGCGCTTTCCAGCTATTCCTTTGTATTTTTGCTCGAAGTATCCAAGTATGCCACACCCCCAAGAGTGCTCCAAGAAAACTCTAAGTCTCCCAGAGTATGAGAAAGAGAGAATAATGAGAGATCTCCAAAAATGAACTAACAAAAGGTTACTAATTGATCATCAAAAGCCTTTTTATGAGTGAGGCCTTTATTTTCTTCATTTTCCATTATTTTCCTTCATTTTCCTCCTCACATGCAACCTTTGACCTTTCACCTCCCTTTTCTCCTAATTTCCATTATTTTAATAAATAAATGTGTCAAAATTCCATTTTCCTTTTTTATCCACTGCTTTTTCCAATTTCCTTACCCATAACTAATCACAAGTGATCCCCATCATTAGGATTTTTTCCAACATTCAGCTTGGAATAAGTGTTCCATCATCCGTAGTTATTATTTTTCCTTTATTTACTTTTATTACATTGAGTTTTCACCAAGGTCATTACAGGACCCTCCACCGGGGGGGAACACTATCCTCAGTGTTCAACAACACATAAAATCACAAAATTGTTGTATGTAAAACATATATTTCTGATGGAGCTTTATAACTTAGCTTGATGTAGTATTTACAATGATTATCCCGTTGAGAAGCAAACCAAAATGAAAACATAACAACATAACATCATAATGAATAACACCCATACCACTTATTGGAGCTTTACGACATAGATAATTATGCCATTTACATCCATATACATATGTACATAAACCAACATCATCAAAATATACACCAAAACACCAAGCGAAAATGACTTTTCCTCAAACGAAAAATAAGGAATGATACATAGGCCGCATATGATCTGTCATCTCCCATGTAGCTTCATCGGGCCCAAAGTGCTTCCATTTCACTTTAACTTGCTCGATTTCTAGATTCTGGAGCAGGAGAACCTTTTTTTACAATATACATTGAGGTTCTGGCTGGAATTCTCCATATTGTTCCACCTACAATACATACCAGTCAATCAGATGATCAACATATTTAACATACTTCTTAATTAAGGAAAAATGGAAAATTTCATGGAATTTTAGTATCAGAGGAAGTAGAAGTTGATAGGCTACTATCCAAATCCTCTCAATGATATTGAATGGTCAACAACACCGTGGTGCCAGCTTGGCACATGATCCAATCAGAAAGGATCTCTTCTTTTGTTTGATGCACAAATACACATGTTCTCTAAACTGGAACTCCTTGAACAACCTATTCCTATCTGCATAACTTTTTTGCCTATCCTGTGTTGCCTTTATATTCTTCTTTATATCTTGCATTTCATGTTCCATGTTTTCCTTCATGTCTGGTCCAATCAAAACCATGTTAACGAGATCACTCCAACTGATGGGAGTGTTCCAACTCCATCCATAAATTTCCTCAAAAGGACTCATCCTTGATGATTCATGATACCCATTGTTGTATGCAAACTCTATTAGTGGAAGGTACTCTTCCCACTTTCACTGCTGATGCATCACGTACTTCCTCAACATGTCCTCCAATATCCTGTTTACCCTATCTATATGTCCATCTGTTTGTAGATGATAATTCATACTAAAGGCCAACTTTATGCCCAAACTTGCAAATAAATCCTTCCAAAACATGGAATTGAATTCACATCCCTGTATGACACAATATTCTTAGGAAAAACATGCAGTATGACCACGCCTCTGATGAACACCTATACTACATCAGTAGCTGAGAATGTAGACTTCACAAAAATGAAATGTGCAACCTTTGTCAATCTGTCCACAAAGACCATGATGGAATCATGTTGTCTCACTATCTTCAGAAAACATGTAATGAAGTCCATGGAAACGACTTCCCATTTCCACTCTGGAATCGTGATTAGTTGTAGTAGTTCATTGGGATGTTTACATTATGCTTTCACTTGCTGTCAATGAAAAATCTAGCCATGAACTTTGCTACATCCCTCTATAAATTCAATGAATAATAAAATCACTTCATTGTTGTCAGCATCTTCTCATAACCTTGATGACCTAAATAAATTTTCACATGAAACTCCCTCAAGATCATCCTCTTGAGATCATAGCTATCCAGCACATATATTATGTCTCATAACCTAACCAATCCATCAACTATAAGAAAATAATCAATATCATGTGTACTTGCAACTGTACTTGTACCCGCACCTATACCTATACCTGTACTATCACATGTGTTTGTACCCGTTCTCTGCTGCAACCTATGCACAATATCCATATATCTCAGATATTGTTGATCTTGCCGCAAGATCCTACCCTATACATTTGTCACATAGGAGATCATAGATGCTAGGTGAGTTACATGTACTCACCTGCTAAGAGAATGTACCACTTTATTCTCTTTACCTTTGAAATATCGGATCTCGAAATCAAAATCACTGATCGTAGCCAACCACTGAGCCTGCCTACCATTCACATTTGGCTAGTCAAATAGATACCACAAACCACTGTTATAACTCATCAATGTAAACCTCCTACCCAAAAGATAGTGTCTCCACATCATCAATGCATGTATAATTGTTCCCAACTCAAGATCATTTGTGGGATAGTTCTGTTCATACTCATGCAATTTCTGTGACTCATAACATACCACCTATCCATCCTACATAAGGACTCCACCAAGTCCTCTCTTGCAAGAATCAATACATACTACAAACTCTTTTTCTAGATCTGCAATTTTTAGCACTGGTGCATGTGTCAACAACTACTTAAGCTGCTCAAAGCTAGCCTCACACTCCTTTTTCCATTCAAACTTCTTAACTTTCCTTTACAATGATGTGATAAGATAAGAAATTTGTGAGAAGTTCCTTATGAACCTCCTATAGTAGCTTGCCAAACCCATGGAATATCTCACCTCATCCACATTATTAGGAGCTATCCACTCCATGATTGCTCTTATCTTTTCTAGATCTACTTCAATGACCTCCTTGGAGACAACATGCCGCAAGTAATGTACCTCATTTTGAAAGAAGCTACACTTTGCTGTAGCATTTTTTTATTTTGATAACTTAGAATAAATTAGACAAAAAATGAAAATATATTTACAAAATCTTAAGATAGGATGTGGACAAAACGAATGTTGAATAAAAAATGTTAGGAAAATATTTTGATAAATATGTCCATATCAAAGAAAATGCTAGGGTAGATTCCCAAAAAAATGAAGGCAAAACAAAATGTTAGGTTAGACAGAAAAAAAAGAGACCATGAAAGTGTGCAAGTCTAAATTCCACTACTATTTAGTTTTATGCATAATAATGATTGTGTGGAGTTTGTTATCCATGCCACAATCCATGGTAATCAAATTGTTTAATCTTGGTTATTTCATGCTTTGAACTTTATGTTTATAGTTAGAGAATAAATATGACTAAACAGTTTAATCTTGGCAAATCATAGATAGGTAGAGAAAATAAAAGGAGCTCATAAGCTTAATTTGAGCCCTTAGATGATATAATGTTAGAAATAGATAGTTTGTTTTATAAAAGAAAAGATAAAGATAAGGGTTTTCTAGACTCAATGCACCCAAATAAATGAAGAAAAAATGTTAGGGTAAGAAATGGATAAGTGGAAGAAAGGTTGTTGAACTATAAAGTTGATTGGATCAAAACACATTCATCATGCTTAGACATATGTGCTAATATTTATGATCAATTATGGAAGGCAAAATAAAAGGTTTACAAGTTAATTTCATTAATTCCCCCTCAATCATCCTTTCCCCTATACTTACTAATTTCCTATCCACAAGCATGTTCTAATAATTTAAATCCTTCAAGTCGAAGAGGCTCAGAGCATTTGTCTGACTTTTGGTGGGACCGAACTCTCAGCTTAATGACTTATGGACATCAAGTGCTAGAATCCCCTTCATAAAATTATTTCCCCCTTCATTTCCCTAATAAAACCCCTTTTGCTAAGGATAAACTTCATTTTCCTAGGAAAAGTGAACACCCCCATGTAAATCCTATTTCACTCAAAAAAACCCACAAAAGACATCTTATCCTAAGTATTAAGTGTATGTAAATGAAGTGCGCATATATTACATTGACATTTATACTTAAGGGTGTATTCACTCTGCAAATTTCATATTAATTTCTAATTTAGTTATATAACTCCCACAATACCTTTTCCGCTATATTAATTAAATCCCCTAAATAAATATCCAAACCTTAATTTAAAAATAAACTATAGTTGATCCCCTAAACCTTCGTCCATTTCCTCCCCACTAGTCTACCACCCGACTACCATACAACCATTTGCGGCCAAATCCGACGATACACAACCATATTGGAGTCACTCGATGCTTGACCTTTACCCGAACAATTAAACCCCATCATTAAGCCCCACCCGATCATTTTAACCCGTCATGAACCTATTAATAAATCCCAATTCGTCAACGATTAAAGCTCTGGGCCCCCCTTGAAGCCCAAGATTTTATCACGCGTGCACCTCCCTCACCCGATTATCATCCAATCACCATCCCCTTCATCCAACGGTCCATATGGGAATATTGGTTGCACCTGATGATCGATCGTTACCCACCCAATAAAGCAATTTTCCTCCAAACCCCAAAGGCTACATGTCAAGCATAGAGCTAGATTGGGCTACCCCTCCTCCATACCACCCAACCCTCATAAGTGGTACGATGGCTTAGGAAACCATCTCCACACTCAACCCGATAAACCACCTACTATTCATAATATAAAATTTCCCGCCAAATTTAAAAAGTTGTCTGCTAAAAACCTGAAAACCCTCATTTTCATTCCTTTCGCCCCATTTCACAGTAAAACCCACTTTTACTAAATACACCAAGATGGATGAAATCTACAGGAGGGTAACAATATTTCTATCACAGTTAAGAAACATTGGGAAGAATTAAAATATTTACTTGATTAAGGATAATTGAACAGCATCTAGTTTTTGAGGGAACAGTCAACCAACTTCAACCACTTTTCAACCTTTTCATTAATAGTCATCAAACAGTGCAACACTACAATAGTGCAAGATCATTAGACAGTTTTATTTTTGATTGCGTAAATAATCTATTTTTGTAAAATTAGTTCAAGATATTTTTCATCCTGCTAATGTATAAATAACTCTCTTCACGAGTTATTAAGGGTTGAACCATTAAAGAAGCATTTCTAGATATCCGATGTAATTAATCTTTCTGGATCATTAATATGAAGCAAAGGATTTTGAATTCTATTTTACATAGTTTGTGTTTCCTATAAGTGTTTCCAGTGTCATTCATTATGTTTTTTCTTCATATACCTGTGTCTTTCAAAGAGAATGGTATCAGAGCAGGCGTATTACTGCCCTGCATAATTTCTTTGAACCATTTTTTTTATGGTTTCTGCCATCACTTATGAATATTTTCCCCGCTAGAATTTAGCTTCCCCATTGCATGAATTGCATTCACCTTATTACTATGTCCTGTCTGACTGTTCAACTCTCTCATTAATTCATAAAACGTCTCTAACTATTCAGCTCTCTCACTGGTTCATAAACGTCTCTGACATAAACGTTTCTGACTGTTCAGCTCTCTCACTGATTCATAAACGTCTTTTACATAAACGTCTCTGACCTGGTAACTGCGCCTGTTGCATACTATGTCAGTGCGGATTCCCAGTATCTCCCGCTCGCTATACATTTCTTCGAGCAGCACCAACGAATCCCACCTCACTTTCACGTGGAAGTATGTCCACAAACTATTGTTGATGGTCTCATGTTTTCTGCAGAATGCATACAATGTAATACGCAAATACCTTCTGTGGCAAAGCAGAAGGGTGGTGCAGCTGTTGTGGCGTAGCGGAAGCACTCTCTGGCGAATCGAAAGTTTTGCAGTTGTTCTATTCAAAATTTTTGCAGCTATTGGTATCACATTCCAAGTTGATTCTTTTCCTTTTGCCTTGCTCGAGGTCTGAATAATATAGTAATATCAAAATTGTTTGAATAATCCACGATTAAATTGAAAATTACGGCTCTGTGTTGAATGTTTTGGAGGATTTAACGCCGCTGTTAATATGAACTGTGGGTTTTGGCTCCATGGACACTAATTTTGGCTAAATGAATCTCTGAAATTTCTATAATATTAATTTGAAAAGGAAAGGGTTGTTTACATCTATTCAGTGATTCTTTATCTATGTTGAAAAGCTCGTCCACTGCGTGAAGGATATGGAATCCGTCCATTGCGTGGAAGATATGGAATCCGTATGAGAAGGAAAGGGTTGTCAAACTGTCATTGCCATGGGTGAACGACCGGGTGGACTTGGTGTGGACCGTGGTGAGCCGCTAACAAGCACTTCATACGGAGCTCATGTTTAAATTAATTTGAACGTTGCTTTAAATAAATCACAGTGGAAGCGTTGGGTGAATAATGTCAATGCGCAGCTTCTTTATATCATTTAAATCATTTTGGTATAATTACAGCATGCTGCAGCGATAGCATTTATATCACTATGTGTGGTATACACATTTGATGTTGCTTCATTCTTCTGTATCCGACATTGTGGACCCCCGCTTCAAAGGAACTGCACTAATCATGATTTAGAGTGGCGCAGTGATAGCGTTGCTCCCTCTCGCCATCGACTCTACCATACCGTTCCCATACAATGTGTAATACATAACACACATTCGAATGATGGCTCCTACACGCTGGTGGCAAATCCACCTTCCGATGCAGTTTCGTGCCACTGTTTTCATACATCTACATTTCGTGCTCGACAGTGCTCTAATATCGCTTGTCCACAGTCAACCTCTAATACCAATGGTATAACATTACTCATATACATTGTTTCATTGTTTCATATACATTGTTCCATATACGTTGATCCATATAAGTTGTTCATCGGTGTCGACTCTCGTTCAATCATTGACCGGACTCTTGTCATACTCCCACACCACCGGTTCGACTCCGCTACTGCTGGTATACCCCGTGGTGCAACATGAGATATACCACCATGCCACTATCCTACATATGTTGAATCCACTTGTAACAACTTTCCATATATCGCTATACCACACCTATCTCTGATGAAAACCAAATCTCTCATTCATTCAAAATCAAGCGTTGAAGTTCCAAGATGAAAGATGGCATCCTTGAAGTTAGATAAAGGCATCCTTGCAATCTCTGTAACCCGAAATATTGGTTGTGAATTCTCTAACTCCGGTATAATAATTTCATGTGAACCAGATATACTGAACCTAGAAGCACTCGTGACTCACAAGTGAAGAGGACGGTGTTATTATCCACATCCTGAAACGGTGACGGCATGAACACTGACGTCCCATTTTGGATGCAGAAAGCCACGATGCCTAGCCTTCAAGAGTTTTCATCGATACCTGGTTTTTTTTTATAATTTGGAGATACAGTTGTTCAAGTGAGCAGGCCTTGATCAGAATATGAAGATGTTGCTTTTCGGCTCTTGATATGTAAATACCTTTGTTTCTTTTTTCTTCTCAAAAAAAAAAAATACGAGCATCAAATTATAAGTGATGGGATATCTTCCTTTCGTAACGTTGTCTGTGGAGTCCATTTCGAAAAGTTGAGAGGGATCTGAAGCAGTTTGGACCTTCCAGTTTTGAGCTGCCCTGGGAATTGTTCTACATGGGTTCTTGCATGCTCCAATGAAGTAGCCTTCTTTCATTTTTATTTAAAATCAGTATTTGCAACATCAGGTTCATAGATGTGTTAACTATTCCTAAGAGGGGCAAGTTTCTAAGAAGGTTATTTCAGGGTGCTTCATTCTTGTATTTGGGGAGGTTATTGACACGATTTGGAGTGGGACTCATCTCCTTCACTATGATTGCTTCAATATCTAGAGTGGAAAAGTAGGCTTCCATGTCCGTTGCTCCAAACTTTGACTCTCACTGATCCGTACGACATTTAATTTTTTGAGCAGCTTCAGCTTCAGCTTCTTTGTGAAAATCAACAACTTTCTCTTCAACTTAATTTTTATGGCTTCCTTCCAAGTCTCATTAGCCAAACATTCTTGATGCATATTATTGGAAATATTAGAAGTCAGGAACTTAGATAATCCTCGGCTTTCCATTAAAGCGGGTAAACATGGATTTCTGTTGTTGGAGAGTAATAAACCATTCGACGACAGTCTAATATCTTACGGGCCAGTTTCTCTAGCCATTCACGTTAGTCTGTATAATTTTCATAGTTTCAAGATATCTCTGGTTGGCTTTTTCCCTTTAAGCTACAGGACTTTCTTGGTGTAACTTGAAGATATTTAGCAGCTGACATTTTTCTGTGGGATTTTGGACGTTTTTTAAGGTGTAGAAAAATGGATAAGCTTGAAAGAATATTAGAGTTATTGAGAACTCTAACCGTATCCACTGCTAACAACACAATCATAATCAATAAAGACATTATGCTGACATTCAAAAATGCATACAAAATGCACAAGAAAAGATAGAGTTTTTGCAGCTTGAGACAAAGCTACAACATGAAGAATTACACAAGTGGAGTCATCATTCTGAACCTGTTTCTGCTCAGAGGACTGAAACAGACTCCCATAAACAACAAGTCAATAATGTTACTATTCATTCAAATAAAGCAACAATTGTACATGCAGATGCAGAAACTCAATCTGCACTTCCCAAGCCCATCATCAGACCTTGGGAACAGCTTATCCACAACAAGCACAGAACTGGTCTTGGATATGACAAGGACTTGTCCTTTCATATTCCAGACTATGCCAAGCCCATTCAGTTTCAGAGTGCTGGATTTATTCATGAAAGTTCACCTGCTCCTCAAGACAGTTCAGCTCCAGCTGTTCCAGACTCTACCTCTCTTCCACAGCAACAACAATAACAGATCGTGAAATGCCAACACTGTGATCGAGTTGGCCATCTGAAAGATCACTGTTTTGATCTTCATCCATGTAATCACTTTCATAAAACCAGTCATTCTTCATACAGATGCTTCAGAAACAATCATCCTGCAAGAACAAAGATTCATCTAGGATGGATCGCTTCTTGGCAATGGGCAGCAACAGCCAAGAATATATTCCAAACACATGTCAGAACTTGTTCCAGATTTTTGAAAAGTCTTGCAGCTGAGTTTTCTCCATCATCTCACCTTGTGTCTGACAGGGGGAAATGATGGTCATCTACAAGCTTCAAAGCCACATCAAGCGAGCCTGAGCCACAACCTACCACACTAGTTCCAAAGTTGTAGCCAGAGACAAAGATGCCCCTGAGCATGCCTTCAGTTGGAAATATGGGACACTTCCTCTAGCAGAAGACTTCAGCTTCTTACCAGTTTTGGAAGAGTTCCAAGAACAAAATTGAGAACACTTCCTCTAGCAAAAGACTCCAACTTCTTGCCAGTTTTGGAAGAGTTCCAGGAATTGCATTAAGCATTCCAGAGTTGTTGGTCATCCTTAAACCATTACAGGTTGAGACTTCCCTTTTCAGGTTGAAGTTTTACCTTTTATGCGGGGTGATACCTCCCTTTTATGGTTGAAGGTTTCCCTCTTTAAAACAATAGGATTGTTGGAAATAATATTGAGAGGGGGGGGGTGAATCAGTATTATCACATTAATAAAACTTTTTGATTTCCAAACTTTGATTCATATATGCTACTTCCACAACTTCTTATGATTAAGTTAATTGATCTTCAATTTAGAACATTATCAACCATATTATCAGTTAACAGATGCAGTAACATAGAATAGATCATCACACATAAGGCACACACATGAACACCATGATATAAGGTGGAAACCTAATGCCGGAGAAAACCACCTACTGCAAGTCATCTCAATCTTCTTCTTAATAAGAAAATCCTTTTACAATATTTGTACTAGTTCAGTCTTATACCAGTACGGGAGCTACAACCCCCTTTGCTCTTTGACTAGCCGATCCATTTACTAGTACGCAGGCGGCTACCTGCTACAATGCTCCAAAGGTTCCCCTTTGCTTTTGTACTAGCTTAAGTACTAGTACGTAGGCGCCGGCCTACAATCTTCTCTCCTCCAGGTACCACGTTTCATCAATTTTCATACTGGATACACTGAAGCACAACACATAATCTGAAAGGCCACGTTTCATCCAATTTTCATACTGCATCCATAAACATCAAATGATCATCAAGTACCAGTAAGTCACCCAGATAACCAGATCCACAATAAAAGTAAACTAAACCTAGAACACCTTATCAACAAAAAAATCAGTCAACAAAAGATCTTAAGACAGATACGCAATTTCCTTTTCTCTGGCATGCGTCGCTACGCACTTCACCTTCTGTGGCGCCGCGCATCTCCGCAGCTGCGCCTTCTGTGGCGCCTTCGCACTGCGCCTTTGGTGGCGGCTCTGTGGCGTCTCCTGTGGCGCCTCCACACTGTGCCTTCTGTGGCGCCTCTGTGGCGTCTCCGCACTGTACCTTCTATGGCACCTCTGTGGCGCCTTCGTACTGCGCCTTCTGTGGCGCCTCTGTGGCGTCTCCGCACTGCGCCTTCTGTGGCGCCTTCGCACTGCGCCTTCTGTGGCGCCTCTGTGGCGTCTCCGCCCTGCGCCTTCTGTGGCGCCTTCGCACTGCACCTTCTGTGCCGCCTCTGTGGCGTCTCCGCACTGCGCCTTCTGTGGCGCCTCTATGGCATCTCCGCACTGCGCCTTCTGTGGCGCCTCTGTGGCGTCTCCGCACTACGCCTTCTGTGGCGCCTTCGTACTGCGCCTTCTGTGGCATCTCTATGGCGTCTGTTGAAAATACTACTGAGACGGGGGTGAATCAGTATTATCTAGTTCTTTTAACAAATCTTCCTTATTTACATTTTGATTATTTTTGCATATCAGTACCATAAAATAATGAGCAAGAAAAACAGACAGTCACATCAAAGAACACCAGATATAAGGTGGAAACCCAATGTGGGTGAAAACCACCTGCTGCAATATGTCTCTATCTTCTTTCGAGTTAGAAACTCCTTTTACAATGGTCTTGTACTGGTGTAGTCCTTTACTAGTACGCAGGCCGCAACCTGTAGAGAGCTACAACTCTCTCTCGTTTTCCAGTCTCTCCTGGAAGGGAGCTACAACCCCCTGCTTCTTTTCTTTCAAGGACCATTTTTCATAAATTTTCAAACTGGATCCATAAACATCAAATGATCATCAAGTACCAGTAAGTCACCCAGATAACCAGATCCACAATAACAGTAAACTAAACCCAGAACACCTTATCAACAAAAGATCTTAAGACAGATACGCAATTTCCTTTTCTCCGGCCTGCATCGCTATGCACCTCCGCAGCTGCACCTTCTGTGGCGCCGCGCACCTCCGCACTGCGCCTTCTGTGGCGTCTCTGCACTGTGCCTTCTGTGGCGCCTCTGTGGCGTCTCCGCACTGCGCCTTCTGTGGCACCTTCGCACTGCGCCTTCTGTGGCGCCTTTGTGGCGTCTCCGGTGGCGCCTCCGCACTACGCCTTCTGTGGTGCCTCTGTGGCATCTCCGCACTGCGCCTTCTGTGGCACCTTTGTGGCATCTCCACACTGCGCCTTCTGTGGTGCCTTCACACTGTGCCTTCTTTGGGGCCTCCGCACCGCGCCTTCTGTAGCGCTTCTGTGGCGTCTCCGCACTGCGCCTTCTGTGGCGCCTTCGCACTGCGCCTTCTATGGTGCCTTCGCACTTCTGCAGCTGCAGCGCTCTAGACATCACCGTTCACATATTCACTTTCCACTTCACTTTCATATAGATCGAGCTTTTGAAATAATAACCCAATATTTCAGATCTTAAGATATTCAACCCAAAATCATACCCAAGCCAAATGATCTCCTTCCTCTTATATAGGCAAGCTCTTCCTAAAATCATGGATCATGGGGCTCAATAATAATAATAATATAAAACAATACCATGGGCCAAAACCATAATAACACAATTCCGTTGGCTAAATACCAAG
>APFE031585744.1:231724-259979 GCA_000404065.3 Pinus taeda | reverse complement strand
AGCAGAGGAAGGAGCAGGAAGAACAGCTAAAGAAAGAGCATGAGGATAGACAACAGAGGGAACAAGAGGAGCATAAGAGGAAAGAGCAGGAACAAGTACAGAAGGATTCTCAAACTAAGAAAGGGCAATAGACCACCACTGATGCCAATGTGGACACTACCACAGACCCTAAATTGCTCCAGGAATAGCAACAATTTGACTCTATCATTAGTGGAACAAAAGGCTCAAAAGATACAGACACTTCTAAGACTAACAACATGCAAGACGTTACCTCACCTCAGATTCTAAGTGGAACCAGCGGCCCACCCAAGTCTAAGGATGTTGAGATAATTCCAAAAGATCCCACCGATCAAATCATTCTGCAGGTAGCAGATATTCCTCCATTGGATGTTTTCTACAGCCCGAGGCATAGAGCACTTGTAAAGCGATTAAGGAAAAGACGAAGGATTGATCAACCTTCTATCTTTCCGGAGCAAACAGTCACGGGTAATGTAGTATGGAAGGAGAAATTGGACCCCTCCAATGACCTAACGAAGTTGTCACAGTATGTTGGAGCCTATTCGGCAGCAACAATTGACAAAGCATCGGAGGTAAGCCTTCTATTGAAGAATAAGGACCAAGAAATCTCTACATTACAGACGGAATTGGCCGAGACAAAGCAGAAGGCAACGCAAGCAGAGGAGCAGTTGCTGGCACAAAAAAAAATGAATAATCAATTAACCCAGCAATTGCAAGCGGAAAAGCAGAGGATCGACCAAAGTGCAATCCAGAAACAGAAAGAATTGACAGAGGCATTGGCACAGTTGAAAGCAGTGAATGAGCAAAAAGGGGCTTCGCAAGTGGCAAAGTTCAGAAAAGAAGCATCATTGATAAACAATGCGATAATATCTCAGGTTAAACTCTTGTCTCAACAGATCGCTCAAGCTGAGCCACTGTGCGAGTTAACCATTACTGCATGTGCGAGTGTAGAGAAAGCCAGGGATGAATTAAATCAAGCTGAGGAGGCCATTACTGCATATCTTGAATGGAAAGATTCTGATAAGGGAAAAGCAGCAAATTTGCCCAGGATACTTGAAACATATAAGGATATAATTTTCACAGAATGGCACACTCAGATGATGAAAGCAGAGAGAGCAGCTTCAATATGTAAATCAACTTCTAGCAATCTAGTTGATTTAGTTAACAACACTCTCTACTTGGCAAATATGATTTCCCAATGTACACCAGGAAAGATTACAACAACAAATACATTGGAGCAATCATGTTATCCTGAGTTAGAAGAAAAGGGAAGGTTAATCGCCGGGATTAATAGTTTAAACTTGGAAGAATATTGGCTCTTCCTAATTAAGCCACATACGCAAAGAGCCGCCCTTAAGTGTTTAACAGATGCAATCAGGTGTATGATTCCCGATATTCAAGATGCCACCTATGCTGCCCAGCTCAGTTCGCGCCTCAATAAACCTCTGGAAGTTGAGCCAATGCTTGCAATAAATCAACTCAGATTCAAAGGAAAGCAGCCGACTTGATGAATCACCTTCCAGCTTGCCAGATCGCTAGCCAAAATAGGATCAAAAGTTATTGATATTAATTTAGTAGCATTTCTGTTTAGTAGATATTTAAATTAGTATTGTATTTATAGACCCTTTCATGTTTTTAGAAAGGGTCGTAAAATTTTGTAAGAGACTTAATAGGCTGAAGTTTGCACTACTGTGCTTCAGTTGATATTCTTTTATGAAACTCGACCAGTTGTTCTTACTTTAATGAGGAAGTTTCTTTATGCAATTGTGCACTATTGTCGTTGATTGAGAGTGTTTTTGCGTTAAAGAAAGAACTGCACATAGCGATTGATATCTGGGAGTGTCACGCAGCTCATATGGTATTTTTATCTATGTCTGAATTCATTCTGTTTATATGAATTGTTATGTAATTATTCTTGCTATCGTTGATTATATGCATGCGCTATAATAGCAGATCTTATTCATTCCACTATTGGATGTTTAGTGATTTGCCTTTGCTTTTAATCATGTGTATGATAACGATATAGATATTTAAAGTGTGGTAATTTCGCTTCAATCGCTCTGCTTAACTATTTAGGCACAACAATCTTAAATGAATTAATATCTATGTTAGAAAGATACAGTCATCTATATGCTTATCTTTTAGATATAGAACATCAAACGCTACGCTTTAGAGCTCAATAGATTCCCGGGATAGTTTCATTTATTTATATTTCTGTTAATAGTTTAGCCTTTCGCTCAGTGCTAGTGTTATCTATAAATCATTCACCCATCCCATTTATCTATTTCTGGGAAACTGGTCCCATTATCCCCAGTCAGAGCCACTACCCCAAACAGAAAAGGAGCTGTACTAAGGTCCGGACCGGGTGGTTTCCCCAATGTTGTTGCAGCGATTTTCGAGGCATCAATAAGGTGCCACCTTGATGATTGGGTAGACGTCACTTGGGTGCCATGTAATAGTAGGGAGAATGTGTATAGATGGGTGCAGGGGGAACTAATAGGAGACTATGATGATGGAAAGGCAGGTTTATGGAAGTGTGGAGACTAAGACAAATGAGGGCGTCATCAACCTTGGAGAGGAAGATAGACCCAAATGACTTACATATTCAGGCTTCCAAAGCAACTAAATTTGTAGAGAAAAATGTCTTGTAGGCTAGGAAACTGAGATTAGCTAAGACCGAACCCATGAGACTATCAAAGCCATATGGAAAAGGTGTTAGGATATTAAACATCACATACTAGTATAGGACAACTAAATGAAAGGCCTGCAAAGTCAATAATTTGGGGGGACGCAGTGGGTAGCACAATGACCAACTCAACAGAGGGTCTCGTTGTTGTGTTATGAAGAAACAAAACAAAGAAAATGGGCACCTGCAAGAACCTGATAGACTGCCAAAGGGAAATGACACACAATAACAAGTAAATGGAAAATAAGAAAGGAATCATGGAGGTGGGTAATACATAGACAAACCTTTGTTGAAAGCGTTGAGCTCCCACCTTGGTAACTAAGAGTTGAACAACAATCGAAAGTCTGCCACTTTCCTTCGAACAAAGTTGAAAATATACCACCTTGAGACAAGGCTTATATGGTTATAAAGGGGAAACAATGTGAGAGGATCGAACATGCAGGAGAGAAGACCTGACCAAGCAAAAACTAGAGAAGAACAAGGTTGTGTCATGGAACACATGTTAACTGCAACATTAAAAACCCAAATCATGTGCTCTTGAGCATGACATGGAGCCTCTACACTTCGTAAAAAATCTTCCCTAGGGTGAAACCATAACCAACTGCAATAGCCAGAAACAAGAAATAAGGAGAATGTCAGGCTTAGGCCCCTCTCCCACCAAATTCTCACATTTAAATTGATTTAACAAGGGTGGGTGCATTTGTGAGTGAGGACAGTGTGAACGCCACGCAAGGGTGTGATGATGACAAGTGGAGAGTGTGGCTTTCATCCCCATTCCATTATTCCATTTCGCCATTGTTATTCCACGCATGCAAATGATGCTAACTACGCATCGTAGAAAATTAATGCCACTCCCATTGGGGATTAACAAATAACATCACATTAAAAGAGTTACCCAGGTGTTATATATATATATCTTTGAGGGAAGGTACAACTTTTGGTTTACTAATTATGATTGGAAGGGCTACAACACTAGATTTAATAACGCTCACTGGAAGGAGGCAACAACCTCCTCAAGGAAGCTACAATATCCTTCCCTAGCACCAACTTACCACCATCAACAATAAAAGAAAGAACAAAATTCTTTGGCTCCCATAGCAGGGATCATTAGAGAAATTTTGAAGTCTAAAATGGGCCTCCTAAGGAATATTATAAAATAATAATGGAAATAATAAAATATATTAGATTAAATCATCAAATTTTAGATAGAAAGAAGAAAAGACTATTTTTTCAACTCATATTTTCAACTTATCTCCCTACATTTTTAATCAAATTTTGAGTGGGAGAATTCATTGGATGTGGAATTTAATTCCTCGTCCAAGGAGTGCCCATGTTGCATACTTTCAATGGACCCTACTACACAAAAAATGAGAAATACATGAAAATTTTTGATGCAATCACGTTTTCCATGTATTTGATGAGTCTCATCATTGAGTAATTATATGGGCCTTCATTGGCCTTAATTCACCTCCTAGCTTAGCCAAACCAACTATTTTCACGACTTATTGCATACTTTTGATTATATTTTGCTTATGGGTTGAGTTAGAGTTGGATATTTTGATTTGTGGTCTAATGTGCATGTAATGTAGGAATAGAGGATAAAAGCAAAGGAAATGCAGGGATAAAAAGGTAAAAGCGAGGAATGATGGTAAAAGACCTTGGTAAAAACTCAGATGGGACAAGCGAGGAGAATTACAAGAGGTAAATCCTCCTCATTTACTACCCATCCATTTGAATATCCCTCCATCAACTAAAAGTACACACAACCAAATCAGGAGTACAAAAAGACAGCCAAGCAAGTGGAAGTACAAGCAGCCTCCCTACTAGAAGGAAGTGGAGCTAGTGAGAGTGAAAGGACATGTTACCATTAAGTTCAGAGTTGTACCTCCCTAATTTTGAGGGAAGTCATTGAGACTTCATATGTATAAATAGAGAGGCTTAGGACCTCAGTTTTTTTAGCTAGTTACTAGTTAGCTAGATAGTCAGTCAGTCAATTAGAAAGGGTTCGAACTTCTACTTTGTAATAGTTTTGATGTAATACAATGTTCTTTGATAATGAAGATGAGTTTTGATTTGAGCCAACGCTGAGTTAACTCAGAGGGCTGAAGCTCCTGGGTTCTGGCCCAGCCCTAGCAGCCAAAGCTCCTCTTTATTATATTGTTAAGTAGCATAGTTTCTTGCCTTTTTTCCATTTGTTTAATCAGAGGCGTTCTCATTACAACAGCAGTATAGATTCATGCTTTCTGTTCATTTACTTAAGCAATTCATTTCCATTACAATAGTAGCATAGATGCATGGTTTCATTGTTCATTTGGTTAAATATGTGCATTTTCATTACAGTGGTTCAACACAGATTCATGGCTTTCCTGCTCATTGACTTAAGTAGTTTCATGTTTTATGTTCATTTTCTTGAATAGTTACAGTTTCATTACAATAGTGCAGAGAAGATTAGTTGTGTTCCAGTTTGCTTCATTTATGCTTTCAATTAGCCCGGTAGCAAAGAAAAGATCCACAAGCTTTCTCACAGGTGTCTCGGCCTCACCTCCTCCCTCTGGGACCATGATGTGAGGAAGGAACACTGCAGCAACCCCAAAAACACAGGGTTTTGGTTTTCATAGGGTTTGTCATTTAAACACAGTCACTAAGTTCATTGTGTTGTCACTCTATTCCTCTCATGATTATCCACCCCTTCACTCTCTCTTTCTGTCATTTAGACCTCCACCCTCTTCCCAAATCTCTCATGTTGTCATTCTCCTTCAGCCTGAAACGCTCAGCGAGAGCTGTTAATTCAAGTTCAAACGATTTTTAACTGTCGATTTCCTTTCACATGCAAAACCCACCAATTGCTGCCCAATCCACTTTTCATGTTTGACTTTCTACCTTTTAAATCTCCACCGCCGATCTACATTGTCAGATCTGACGGTTATCATGCACCCAACCTGCTTGGTCACATCTCCACCATAGATATGCTTTACTAGATCTAACGACCTTCATGAGATATTGCGTTGATTTCCATCTGACCGTTATCGAGCCAAGGGCGCTTGATATGGGCGGTTTCCCCGTGCTACGTGTCAGCTCGGGAGGCTAATCATGAAAAATTCTACAAAACCATTTACGACTTTGAGGGCGCGCGAGATACAGCTTACCACCCTCTAAACCCGCTCGTTATTTTCGCACGTTTCTTTTCACACTCCAATCTCCACCGTCGATCTGCCATGCCAGATCTGACGACTGTCGCATCACCCGATCTCTTTATCACCTTGAACTCTCCACCGTCGATCTGTCTCTTGATCCGACAGTTGTCGCTTCACCCGATCACCAACTAGCTTGGCCAATCTCTGACGTTCATCTGCTAATCACCTCCACGATATAATCCCAGCAGTCCATCCTGTTAATCTGCCATGTCAGCCCATTTTCCTACATACCCTCCTACTGTCCGATCTCAACCGTTCATTTACCCTTCACCCATCTGATCCAATGGTCCTCATGCGTTGTTTCTCATTACGTCCTCTTTTCACCATTCTGACCTCTAATCGCTTCTTCTTCTTATACACAAACTTAGCCTAGTTCCATTTCTGACCCCTTAGTCTAGTTTTGCTGCTTTACTCCTGCAACTTAGATAGTTAGCATTAGATTAGTGTTTCTTAGCAATTATCCTTAGTCTAGCTACTTTCATGATTAATTAGGTTATGGTGATTTAGGTTTGCATGTTGTTTTCTTCATTTATGCAGTAGATTAGCTCTCCCCTAGACTAGGTTTGCTCTCCTTCCATCAAAATCAAGCTTCTTCTGACCCTATAGAAGTCTGTCTTGGAACCCCTAGGGTCTCTTGCCAGATGAGAAGTGAAAACATGCAATACCTTCACTTCTACTTTTTTATATAGCACAGTCACCTCCAAGTTTGTACGAACCCCAGGTTGATAAGTAAAGCTAGTAGCCCTGGGAGTTGCAACATTCTTGCTAAAATACCTATGCTCATTATTATTTCTCATGTTTTCATGTAGAAGAGTCCATCGAAAGTATCTAACATGGGTACTCCTTGGACGAGGAATAAAATTCTGCATCCAATTAGTGATATAGATCGAAATTTGAGTAAAACTGCAGGGAGATAAGTTGAAAATACGAGTTGAAAAAGTAGTTTTTTAATTTGTTTATTTTTTGTCATTTTAGTTTTTTACCCCAAAAATGGTGAGTCCCCCATGGTTGACATCATTATCTTGAATCGTATTGGTTCTTATAAAGTTTATTTTGGTTGTACATTTTTGTTTTGAGGCCTATTTTATACCTCAAATTTTCTCTAATGAGTGATCCAAATACAACAATATACAATCATTGTTATCTCTGCCTAAACATATTCAACTTCATAGATGCTCCAATAAATATGTCACTCAACTCTAACCTCCAATGCAACAAAACATATTCTAATTCATACTTTCAATAAAATGCTTTAGATATGCCTTAGAACAAACCTCAAAATGTGCTTTTAGTAGCTTAGTTCTCCCAAGTTAGAAACTCTGCCTCAGAAAAACATTATTGATCTGCCTCAAAAGGTATCTCGGATCTACTTCAAGACTTCTACAAGAATAACATCAAGATATGCTCCAAAATTCTGCAAGAATAAGATCAAGATATACTCCAAAATTCTACAAGAATTACCACAATATATGTTCCAAACTTCTAAAAGAATGATGTAAAAAAAACTTCAAAAACAGTGCCAAACTCCTTTGAAAATGTGCCAAAATTCCTTCCATAGATAGCCTCCCCAATCCGACCTTTGACTTCTGGTTCATGAGATATGAACCCTAGAAACACTTTTTTTTCTTGATTGTTTCAACAGATTTGAATTTTCCTTGAACAAATTTCTAAAATGCCTTCTCCTCGCACCTATTTATAGTGCATTTGGGGTATAGACTAGGCCGACATGTCCACTAGCTAGGTTGACTTCTACAACTCAAAGAATTTATAGTGAATATTCAAAAAATCATTTCTCCTCAACTGTGAGGAGTTAGAGAGAGTTCCATATACCGTTGGAAATATCTCAAAATAATATTTCCAACTAGGTATTTTATACTTCCATTTGAGCTAGGTAAATGGAGTAAAAATGCATTCAAAGATATGGTATCTAAATGGAGCATCAAAAATCCAAAAAACATTTACCTTCAACTGTGAGGAGTTAGATGGAGTTCCATATACCATTGGAAAGGTCTTTATGAGGTATACATGATTATATAGTCCTTGAATTTTTCTTTGTATTTTACCACATTTTCCTTGATTTTTTGTTGACTGTCAGTTTTGCATTTGAGAGTTTAAACCCTTTTTCTCTTTAGGGCTTCTTGAACTATTATCACACAGTTTGACCATCCCAAATATAGAGCATCATCCTAGGGATTTTACACCAATGAAAACATTACTCAACAATGACCCATTCACCCTTTGACATCAATGACAACTTTCATCCAACATCATGTATTTTCCCCTTCCAATTATCGACTCGGTACGATATTGTGTACATGGAGTAATGGTTGTTGTACACATCACCTCCACGTGTTAATAAATATATATGTTGATCTCTATATATGAAGTGCTCAAGGCCAACATCACCATAATTGTCGAGACCTTAAAAAACAACTATTCACTCATATTTCAATGAACTATGGCTAGGTTGGTTGCTAAATTTGATTAAGAAAAGATGTGGGAACCTCATGGAATGGGAGAGAGAATCCTAAGGTTTGATTTAGTTCCAATATTCATTTCCTTGGCCATACCCCTTGCTTAAAAAGTTTGTCCGCTTCCACATTCATATCCTATATATTTGAAAGAAGTAGTGTCCTCGAAATTCCCCAACTATGAAGCAATCTTATTCGAAATTGCGAAATTAGGAATTCCTCCCTCATATCTTAATTTGAAAAGTTTCCTTATGACTATCATTGGATCTCCTAAAATCGTCAATTTTTTATGCCTTTAGTGATGACAAGATCCATTCCCATTAGAGAAATTATAAGGTGTAAAATGGGCCTCCTAAGGAAAATTATAAAATAATAGTGGAAATAATAAAATAATATTAGATTACCATTTGGAGTGAAAAAAAGGAAAAAAACTACTTTTCAACTTGTATTTTCAACTTATCTTCTTACGGTATTGCTCAAATTTTGAGCCAGAGCACTTGTTGGGTGCATAATTGTATTTCAAATCTAAAGAGTATCCATGTTGAATATTTTCGATGTATCCTACTATAAAAAAATGAGAAATACATTAGAGAAATTTCGAGGTAAAAAAAGAGCCTCGAAACAAAAATGTACAACAAAAATCAATTTTATAAGAACCAATATGATTTAAGATGATGATGTCAACCATGGGGGATGATTCAGCATTTTTGGAGTAAAAAAGTAAAAAGATTTTAAAAAAATAAATAAAATATTTTTCAAGTCATATTTTCAACTTATCTCCCTATGGTTTTACTCAAATTTTGAGCAGGAGCATACATTGGATGCATAATTTAATTCCTCGTCCTTGAGTACCCATGTTGCATATTTTCGATGGACCCTGATACACGAAAAATGAGAAATACATGGAAATATTTGATTTCATGTATTTCTTATTGTTCACGTAGAAGGGTCCATCGAAAATATGCAACACGGTTACTCTTTGAACGAGGAATTAAATTCCACATCAAACGAGTGCTTCTGCTTGAAATTTGAGTAAAACCTTAGGGAAATAAGTTGAAAAATTAGTTTTTTCTTTTTCCTTCTAAAATTTGATGATGTAATCTAATCTTATTCTATTATTTTCATTATTATTTTATAATATTCCTTAGGAGATCCAATTTAGACCTCGAAATTTCCCTAATGCGTGAAAAAACATGATTGTAATCACGTTTTCATGCATTTCTCATTTTTTGTGTAGTGGACTCTATCGAAAGTATTCAACATGGGTACTCCTTGGACGCAAAATTAAACTATACATCCAAAGACTGCTCCACTCGAAAATTGAGTAAAACAATAGGGTGATAAGTTGTTGTTGTTGTTGTTGTTGTTGTTTTTTTTTTAATTTTTTTAATTTTTTTAATTTTTTTTTTATCATTTACCCTTTTACTCCAAAAATGGTGAATCGTCCTCTAAGTTTGACATCATCATCTTCAATTCTATTGGTTTTTATAAAGTTGATTTTGCTTGTACATTTTTGTTTTGGGGCTCATTTTTTACCGAAACATTTCCCTAATTTTCCCAAGTACCAAATATTCAGCTTTATTATTAGTTGAGGTGCCCAACCCCAAGCATAGTTAATCTCAATTTATTCTTTAAGGCAAAATGTTCACCCCTTCCATTCCCGCCTCTCCATTTTAAATATATGTTAAAAAACTTAAATAATAATAATAATAATATAATAATAATAATAATTAGGAAAAAAAAACAATATTAAAAAATATCAATAAAAATTAAAGTAAAAAAATAACATTAAAAAAATAAAAATAAAATAAATAAATAAATAAATAATTTAAAATTAAATGTTTTATAAAAATAAAAACATATTTAATTTTAAAAATAATAACCACCAAAAAATACAAATTAATTTTGAAAAGATACTTTAAAAAGAAATAAGAAAAACAAATAAATATAAATTAAAAAAAAAAAATTATCATATTAAACAAATGAAATTAAAATAAAAAATATATTTTAAAAAAGAATAGTGTTATAATTGTTTGGTGTGATTGAGTGATACTTTGGCATTGTCACTTCCCACCTAAGTAGGTGTGTGTGGATTGATGGTGTAGGGGGCTTTTATTAATGCACCCCATGCCCAAAGGTCAGTAAGGTCACTAGTTGAATGGTTTTATTTTGGTATTTTTTGAATGTGTAAAAGTTGTTCTCTCTTTTTAAATTGCTTTTCCCTGTAATAATAATAAACATTCTTTCAATATTTTTTTAAATAAACAAGTGATTTTTCCCCTTCTCCTTCTAAACATAATGTTTACAAATATTTCCTCAATTATTGTAATTGAAATTATTAAAAAAATAAAACAATTAATAATTAAACAAAAATTATCTAATGTCAATTTTAGATTCACAGTGTTGTATGTTTTTTACTTTTTTTTGGTAGCAATTGTCAAAGTTTTAATGTCATTATTAATTGGTTTATTTTCACCCCAAAAATAAAATAAAATAAAATTAAACAATTTTGAAAATGCTTAAAAAACAAACATTTAATAATAATAATAATAAGTTTAAAAAAAACTTATAAGTATTGAGTTTTAAAATTTTTTCATAATTGTGTTAGTTGGTTTTTTTATGCCATGGTTGAAAAATGTTTGAATTTTAACTCTAAAAGCGGGGGAGGGGGTGATGTTACGTCACCATTTTAATATTTAAAGGTGTTTTTTCATGTCTTTCAGTCATGATATTTGGTCTTTAATGACATGAATGAAAAATGTTTGAATTTTAGTGTGATTTTTCATGTATTTCATAATTATGATATTTGGTTTTTAATTTCATGGTTAAAAAAATGTTGGAATTTTAACCCTAAAATAATAAAAAAAAAAGAGAGTGGTGTTGCAAAAAAAAAAATGAGAACTCATTAAAGTTTTCATTAAGTTGGTAACATTGTTATAACTAGTATATGTGGTGGAAAATATCAGGATACCCAATAAATTAGAATAGTTTTAAAGATGAATTCTTTAAACGATTCCAAGGTATCAAGGAAGAGGATTTTTTCATAGAATTTGTCAGGCTACAACAGAAATGAGATGTAGATGAATGAATACATGAATGGAAGTCACTTGCTACAAGAGTACCTAGATTGTCAACAAGATGTTTAGTGTAATCTTACATCATCCGTCAAGCCTTTTAGTCATATTTTTCCATGTCTTTTAGTCATGATATTTGGTCTTTAATTCCATGATTGAAAAATCTTTCAAATTATTATGATTTTTCATGTCTTTCGTAATTATGATATTTGGATTTTAATATCATGGTTAAAAAACATTGGAATTTTAGCCTTGAAATAAAAAGGGTGACGTTGCATGGCCATTTTCTTTTTGGTATTTTTTTGAATTTTTAAAGGTTGTTTTATGTTTTTTCTCTCTCGCTTTCCTTTTTAAATTATTTTTCTCATAATAATAATATAATAATAATAATAATAATAAACATTTTTTTCAATATTTTTTTAAACACAACAGTGATTTTTTAATTTTTATTGTTATTATTTATTTATTTATTTTTATTTATTTTTATTTATTTATTTTTTATTTTTATTTTATTTTATTTTGTTTTGTTTTTATTTTTATTTTTTTTCGCTCCCCGTTTAAACAAAAACGTTTATAATTTTTTCTCACTTATTTTAATTGATATTGTTAAAAAGAAATTAATAATTAGAAAAAAAATTCTGTAATGTCACTTTTAGATTCGCAATACTATATTTTTTACTTTAGATGGTAATAATGGTCAAAGTTGTAATGTCAATTAATTGGTAATTTTCACCCCAGAAATAAAATAAAATAAAAGTTAGACTGGTTTGAAAAACACTTAAAAAACAAACATTTAATAATAATAATACGGTAGCCAAACTTTAAGTGTTGAGTTTTAGCATTTTTTGTAATCATGTTAGTTGGTTTTTAATGTCATGGTCAAAATATGCTTGAATTTTAACCCTAAACATGGGGGGTGGAGGTTATTCTACATCACCACTTTTGTATTTAAAGTTGTTTTTTCATGACTTTCAGTCATGATCTTTAGTATTTAATGCTATGATTGAAAAAATGTATGAATTTTGGCATGATTTTTCATGTCTTTCGTAATTATGATATTTGGTTTTTAATGTCATGGTTAAAAAATGTTGGAATTTTAACCTTGAAATAAAAAAGAGTGATGCTGCAAAAAAAAAAAAAGAGAACTCAGTAAAGTTTTTTTTAGATTGGTAACATTGTTATAACTAGTATATGTGGTGGAAAAAATCAAGATACCCAATAAATTGGAATAAATTTAAAGATAAATTCTTTAAATGATTCCAAGTTATCAAGGAAGGGGATTTTTCATAGAATTAACCAGTGTACAAAAAAAATGAGATGTGGATGAATGAATATGTGAATGGAAGCCACTTGTTACAAGAGTACCCGGATTGGCAACATGATATTTAGTGCAATCTTACATCATCAATCGAGTCTTTCAGTCATGTTTTTTCATGTTTTTTAGTCATGATATTTGGTCTTTAATGCCATGATTGAATTTTTTTGAAATTTCAACGTTATGTTTCATGCCTTTCATAATTATGATATTTGGTTTTTAATGTATGTCGGAATTTTAACACTGAAATAAAAAGGATGATGTTGCATCACCACTTTTCAAAGTTAGTATAAAAATCGTGATTTGATGTGACCTTTGTCAAGCCAGGTATTAGTAACTCCACGAATGTTATTTTCTGTTAAGAAAATAATTAATATATACAAAGGAGAGGGAGACCCTTGGGACTAACATTCCAAGGTTTTTTCATCTTCTTAATTTGTATTTACATATTTACAATATTTTCTCAATCCTTAAGGATTAGGTGTCAACAACCCCCCCCCCCCCCAATATGAAGGGATGTTTGTAAGTCGAAGCGTCATTCTGCATCTTTCAAACTTTTCTCTTCCAAGCACTTTGGTGAAGATTTTTGCAATATGCTCATTTGTGGAACAATGGTGTAGGTGAATAGGATTGGCCTCAACATGATGTCAAATCAAATGATACTTTATATTGATATGTTTGGTTTGATCATGGAACTTTGGGTTCTTGGCCAATTTCATTGCAGAAGTATTGTCAATCAAAAGAGGCGTAGAATGCGCTTGTTTCTCCTACAAATCTTTAAGAATTTTCTTGAGCCACACAATATCCTTCATTGCTTCTACAGATGCCACATATTTTTCCTCTATATCAAAGTCTGAATCAAAGTATCCAATAAATCTGAAGTCATCCACCTGTGTATACTTGAGTCTAGAGCCTTGAGCTCCCTTTAAGTACCTTAGCACTCTTTTTATAGTAGAACCAGTCACCTTCACAAGGTTTGTGCATAAACTTAGAAAGGATTCCAACAGTAAATGAAATGTTTGGTCTGGTTAGTAATGAGGTTAATTAAGACTTTTGTAATGAATATAATTTTTATATAAATAATAAATAATAATAGTGATCATAATAGTAATTAATGAAATAATAATTAGCATTGAAGAGGCATGTCTAAGAGGGCATGATCGTTCCTAAAGGGGAACTTGCCTAAGTATATAAGTGGGCATTCATTTGTAGAAATCACATATCATATCAATTCTCTTATACACTATTCAATATATATTGATATCCCCAATGGATGACTTTATATTCTAATTATTTTTTATTACCTAACTAGTATATGAATTATGTTTGTTACATTGATATCAAAGTTTTTTTATCCTTTAGTTACTCAACAACTGCATAGAACTAGTCAGATTTAATCTTTAGCTATCAACTTTTCATCAACTTCGTTATCGTCGTAAGTCAAGTGTTTCGCTACATAAGTTTATTTGGAGGTTATCGTTTTTTCCACTAGGACTTTCGCCATTAAAAAAGAAAAAGAAAAAATATATGTATATGTATTTGAAAAGATATATTAAATAATAAATAAATCAATATATATATAATTATATATATATATATATATATATATATATATATCTATATAGAATAAGAAAACTACCACTATGTCAGTTTACCCGCTATTACCTTTCCATCGGCCAAAAAAGCATGCATCCATTGCAATCGACCCGCTCAACGGTCGTCACAGCTAATGCCACATTCGTTCACAGGTTTGTGTTGCCACCGAAATGACTAGCGACATCTACTTGGCCGAACAACTATCTACAATTGTTGCTTTGTTCACTTCCATTTGGTGTCGACCATAACATCCACCGTTGTACCACGCTCGCAATTTTGTTTGCAAACGCTTGCTTCTGCTCCCTATTGCTGGCGGATGCCCAATAGTAGTCGTTGTTGCATCTGTTTCTTCCTATCACTTCTCTGCTATTATCGTTGAACGATCCAGTTGTTTGATTCATAATTATAGTTATGTATAATTTGCACTCTAATTGACTGTGAATATCATATGGTCATGTTGTAACCTATCATACCATCTTGAATTTGGGTCAAATGGTCCTATATTTCATCCATTGTACAGAGGAGGACTGGTGCAATCTTGGTTGGCTAACAAAAGGAGAGCTGAAATTCAGAGCTTGAAGCCAAAAGCAAGAGCTGAAATTCGGAGGCCAAAATCAAAAGGGAAAGGTTGACCATCGGAATGTCATTTTCGGAGAAGGCTCAGCATTTTGGGATTTGATATCGAAAGAACTAACAGAAAAGGAATATCAGGACTTCGGGATATTGGAGGTCGGGACATAAGACACCTCGATAGTCTATTTAAAATCAAACCTGAAACGGAATATCAGAGCATACAGTCAGAAGGAAGGTACATCATAAAATCAACAGGTTGGAATCTTGGAGTTTTGTAACTCCTTAACAAATGAAATTCTTTGAAAAGCGTCAAAGTTGCAGAGAAGGAGAATTAAAAAGAAAATCGTTGCAAAACCAAAGGACCCAAGGACACTTTCTTTCTCCTTTGGAGGACACATGGCAGTTGGTGATTGGCCCTGAGAAGTTGACGAAGGAGATGTCATCAGCATGACATGGTGTTACAAGACACATGGTAGTCAATTTTAGCATTTTTAGGTGGCCTAGTGAGGAAAATCCATGTGACACGTGCCACCAGTCAGAAGGTTCCACATGGAGATGATGACCTTAGTGTGACGTCATATCGGAGGTCAACATTTTAGAGGGAAGAGATTTTGAAATTCTTGTGTATTTTCAATTTGAAAAAGTTCTGATGTAAGGGGATTCTGATGATTAAGTGGCACTTGGTTGTAAGGACTCAAAAGAACCAAGGTCATAGAGTGCGTTGAGCACCTAAGTGCTATAGAGAATATCAGAGGAAAGAGGTATCACAACTTTGTTTTAATTCCAATTGGGAGAAATTCTGACGAAAGGAGCTTCGATGTTGGATAGTGCTTGGTCATAAGGACTTAAGGGGACAAGGGCATATGGTAGGGCTTAGCGCCTAGTTCTATCAAGGCGCCACGTGGAAAGAATTTCGAAGGTCATATTTTTGGAGGTTGGAATTTTCATAACTCCTGTAAAATTATTTTATGGTAAAGTTTTGATAAGAGGGGTTCTGATGTAGACTAAAACATGGTCATGAAAGATCCAAAGAACCTAGAGTGGAGATAATATTTAGCACTTAGGTGTTATGGAGACTATCAGAGGTCGGAGCTTTCAGAACGTCTTTGTAAGAATTTTAGAAAAGTTACGATGGGAGGAGCTCCGATGTGGATCGGCACTTGGTCGTAAGGACCCAAAAGAATCAAGGGTAAGAGCGTAATTACAAAGGGAAATATGCCTTGACAGGAGCACAAAGGATTTAGACCCCAAGCAACAAGCCGCTAGTCATGGCACCCGGTTCTATGGTGGAATTGCAATAAGAGGGCTATGAACATTAGAATGTTACGATTTTGTAATATTTATTTTAAATAGAGTTACGATGGACGAAGCCTCTGGTACTACATCCCCTAAGTGTTATATTGGTGGTCACATGTAGTGGTTCTATGGTGTTGTTGTGCTATACAACAACCCCCCCCCCTCCCATTTCAAATTTTTAATCTTAGTTTAAAGATGCTAAATCAGAAATAGGTCCCCTTTAGGATATAGAAAGCAATAAAACTTTTTTTAGTAAAAAAGAGATTTTCCATACTTTTCATATACAAGCTGCTTTATGAGTGTTTGGAACCGCTCATCGCAAATCACAATTTCTTAAGACCAATGAACATCCATTTGAAAAGTTGCGATGCGATCAAAGTCATCGCAAATTCCTCATCGCAAAGTTTTAAATTGAAATGATCCATTTATAAACATGCGATGTGATATAACTATTGCATTTCGCATATCGTTAATCCTAAGGAATAAGTTATGGCATTTCGTTGAAACCTTGTGATGCGATAAGGCTATCAGATATCGCATATCACCAATCCATAGGAAAACATTGAAACCACTCCGTTGAAACTTTGCAATGCAATATAACTATCACGATCGCATATTGCATATCGCTCCCAATATAAGCAAGTAATATATACTATGAAGACTCATGATATAGTGTTAAATCATTTATAAAGGAAAAAATTATTTACGAAGGTAAAACATGACTTTCCAAGTTTGAAAAGGAACCTACCAACTCTACGTGCTAGCTCATCACTCATCGCAATCGCAACAATACAAAGAATTCTTTCGAACATTGTGGTTGTAACTCCCGATTTGTGATATGCAGTGGCTCTACAAGTATTAAAATAATCCAATCGCTAATCGCAAAATCGTAGAGTTATGGCACCTGTTCTAAAAGGACTGTTGGAAAACTTGCGATGCGATATATATTAATTTGGCATTAAAGTTTCATGTCATGAGGATATGGTAAAGCATTAAGAGGCAGTTATGGTTACAATCCTTTAAGGATTTCATCCTTTTTGACTATGTACAATGTGGGATCTTTTGCATCTAATGCGAATACACTAATTTTAGTCTGTAATTAGTTGTATTCGCTGCTCTCAAAGTTTTTCGCCTATCACGCTCCTCTTTCTCATTTTGCAATGCAAATCCATAATCATGCAGCCAATCAAGATGTCTAAGAAAGCTCAAAAGACAAAGGCTCCCCTTATAGTGGAAGAAGGACAAGGAAAATTGGTGTTAATCTCAGATACTACCTGTCAAGGTTTTGGTAAGATCTCATGGGAAGGCATATATGCTTTGCTTGAAAATGAAAATCCGAAGGAGATAGAAGAAGAAACAACAAATGATGGAACTAATGAATCAGAAAACATGTTCAATGATTTGGCTAGCTCTTTTCTCCATCGAATAGCGGCCCGTGCAAAGGTTTTACCATATAATTATATGGTAAGATGGGTAATTGAGAGCATTAACATAACTGACAGAGATTTTTTCATAGTTGGTGGAAGGATGTTTGGATCCTTCAAACCTGAAGACGTCAAGAGAATGTATCACTTTCTAGATCCCCAGTGACACTACAACAAATCATTCCTAGAAGCTTTTGCCAAGGAGAATCAGATTGAATCAGACCCTATTAAGCAATGGAGACACTTTCCTAACAAGCACAAACATGAATCATCCGGTATGTATTCTTTGGACTCCTTAGTGTCTCCATATTGTTATGCTACTGCTATGATGTGTAAACTCTTTGGAAGCCTTGATTCTACTAGATATTCTATTGAAATGATTCCATTAATAGAAGTAGCGATAAACTCCTTTGTGATGGATTGGGAAACTATCCTATCGGATGAAATGGCTAGTCAAATACTGGATTATAGAAAGAACAGATATGTCACTACCCGAGTTGTGCACCCATTCTATATGAGTGTTTACATAGTTGACATAATTTGTTTTAATTCCAACTTTCCCATCTTAAGTTGGAAATGGACTATTCAGAATCCAACACCCAGCCATATTTACCACAAATATTTATGGAATTCTGAATACAAGAATCATTTATACAGGATTTTCCATGGTTTCATCCTACCCGTCCATCAAGCTATCTTTAATAAACCTGCTCCTTGGTTGTCTGACGAGGTTAGCATTGATTTAACCTCAATCATCAGTTGGTTTGGGGAAGAGACGTTCACCTATGTTAGGTTTTTTGGCAGCATTACAGATCCTCATGTCCTTCCACTTTACATTCTAGATAAGCTATTATCCAGGGAAGTAGACTACCAAATAGTAGAAAAAGGGATGTCTAGAAATCTTAAAGACTCCAAGAAATAGTTGTGGCCTATCTTTCTTCTTTGCTGCGGCACCTACTCATTGCATGATTTTAAACATCCCACGAAACAAGCTAACAAGAAAAAAGATCTGAGTCTAGTTGTTATCCCTAAAAGACAATATGACCCGAATAAGGTTGCTTTCAATTTCACCACTCAGATGAAAGTTAATAAATTCATGCATGAGGAAGATGAGTTTGATGACTTATTTGCTTCAGCAAAGTTATCCTCAACAGTAAGTCATCTGGAAAAATTCAAATTGGGTGCTGAGAAAATGGACAAATCCATTGAATACAGGACACAAAGGTTACTAACAGTACCTCTGGATTTATTAAATACTACACCAATCATGCAACAATCAGAACACAGTGGAGAGTAGGTTATAGAAAAGATTTATGGAGAAGTTGAAACAAGTGATAAGGCCAGCGAACCACTAAGAATTGATGTTCACATTGATCCCATATTTACTAAAGAATGGAAGCAATTTGATCAATAGATCAAAAATCAGAATGATCCTCAAAACATTACCACATCAGCGCCTCCCGGAACACAACGACCCATTATTCATGATATTGTGATTGAAGGGACACCCAACAAAGACACAGCTAAAAAAGAGATAGAAATAATCCCTGAAAATCCTTCAGGAGAGATTACATTGAACATTGTGGAAATTCCACCCTTGGATGTGTTTTATAGCCCAAAACACAGGGATGTAGTCAAGAGGTAGAGGAAAAAGAGGAAAATAGACCAAACATCATCCACAACTCCTCAATCTGAATTTATGAATGTCATATGGAAAGATTCAGAGGTCAATCCTTTTGAGGATTTGACCAAGTTATCTCAATTTGCAAGGGCATACACAGCTGCTATAATTGATAAAGTAACTGAAGTTAATCAATTGATCAAAGAAAAGGATGAAAAGATTAATTAGCTTGAAGAACAATTAAACATAGAAAAACAGAAAATTGACCAGTAGGCCATTCAAAGACAACAACAACTGTCTCAAGAGCTCGAGCAATATAAATTGACACATCAGAAAAAGATTAAATCTAAAGAAGATAAAATCACACAGTTACAACTCTCTATAGAAAAATTCAAATATTATCCCAAGGTTGAAGAGTTTAAGAAGGAAGCCTTAGAGGCAAATAAGGCTTTATCTCAACAACTTAATATACTCTGCCAAAAAATATCTCTTATTGATCCTTTATGCATCACAACGACACCACTGATTGACCACGTAGTCAATACCAGGTTAGAATTTGAAGATGTAGATGATAAAGTCACAAATTATTTCTTTTGGTAAAGCACAAATGATGGAAGAGCTACTAAATTACCTAAAATTGAAGAGTCTCATAAAGAGATATTGTTTTTAGAATGGGAAACACAATTGATAAAATCAGAAAGAGCTACCTCCAAGGCCAAGGCTATAATGAATAATGTTATTGAGCTAGTGAATGATAACTTATATGGTGCCAATTTAATTTCTGATTATTCCCCAAGAAATCTTCCAAAGGCGAAAGTTTTAGAGAAGCAATGGAAGCAAGATTTCGACACCAAGAAGGAGGAGCTCAACAGAGTACAAAGTATTAACTGGGATCTGCATTGGTCCTTTGTGGTCAAGCCACACATCCAACATATGACTATCAAGTGCCTTGTTGATGTCGTTGATCGCATGATGCCCAAGCTCTCAAATGCCACATACACAAGACAATTACACTCCAGGATGAGTCATCCTTCAGAAATCCAAACCATGCTCTTGATTTTTTGGTTGAAGATACAAGAGAAAACATAGATGTGATGAATCTATTCAAAGGTTATCACGATTCTATTTCTGAAATTCAAATCCCATATTTTGATGAAGGCAGTTCCAACAACTCTTAGCAATTTTTATGGGCAGTTTGTTTTTAATTTTACTATAAAGACCCTTTCATGTCATTTTAGAATGGGTCCTCAATTTGTATGAAACTAGACTTGAGAATTTTTCACTTCTACACTTCTTAATTTACTTTTTATAAGCTATGGATCGAGGTTCAGACTTGTTGTGAAAGAGCTTCATAAAGACTTGCATTTTTGTATCTTTTTGGAGTTTTAAAAATAAGAAGATTGAACCAAATTGTTACTTGCATAACAAGACCCAAATGCATATGGTACTTCTATTGTTGTTCTTTTTGTCTTGTTTTATGTAACTAGCATTCCATTGACTTGTTATTGTTGACATATTCTCATGTTTCAAACAACTATGTATTATTTCACTTTTGAATGATCTAGAATTGTTATATCGTATACATATGTCAATGATAAATATTAGTATGTTATGCGATATGTTTTCACATTACTTTGTTTAATTTTTTATTCAAAGTAATCATCATTTAAATACATCTTTCTGTAGATAAGTGAATAATTTATATTATCATTTATCTGCTATGAATCATCAATAATCGCATTATTATGAGATCACCCGAGTTATATAGATATATCTGTATATTTTAGAGCTTATAGATTAAACCACCTATCATCTTTTTATACATTTAAAACACCCATTCATCAAATTATACTTTATTGGGAAAATGGTCCCATAATATCCAGTCAGAGCCACCATACAAAATGGAGAAGGAGCTGCACTAAGGTCCAGACTGGGTGGTTATCCCCCAATGTTGGTGCCACGATTTTAGAGGCATCAACATTTTTGGCACTAGAAGGATGGTTTGACTATGAATGGCGAGTAAATCTAAATCTACAATCCATTTTAAGAGTAAAAATCCCTCACCATCACCTCCAACTTCTCCTTCGCATTCTAAATCTCTTATTCCTAAGCGAGAAGTTGAAAAGAAAAATACAAAACCCACTACTGAAACCCTAAACAAGGTAGACAATTCTTCTCCTGAACCTCCTGAAGTACAATCTTTGATTCATAAACTCCAGGGAATTTTAGTATCCCAAGAAGAGTTTGAGTTATCCCAAGGTAGTGTTACTTCCCAATATATCCCATCGCAGCCGCTTACTAGGGCAACGAGTGAAAAGCTTGGCATTCCACTAGTTGAATTCCCTCTACCAAGTCTAAAAAGGGCTAGAAAGACACCATCAAAATCTAACAATGAGACGTTGTCATCATCATCGTCCATTCCATCCATACCATTGCAAAGTCATACATTTGTTTCCCAACTTCAAATCATAGTCCAAATAGGTATAGGAGCTTCAACATCTTCTACTCAATCACTTTCAACTGCTTCGTCATCCTCTTCTACTAATAGCTCAACAATGGCACATAATCAACCTCAACCAAGGCCATGGACCAACCTAGGAGCTGTCAGAATGCCTGCAACTTTGACCCAATTTCCAGCACATCCTGAAAAATGGCTACCTAAATTTAATCCTAAAAATGGCCTGTTAGCAGAAGAACATATAAACAATTTCATGTTATCGATTAACTTGAATGGAGTAATGGAAGAAGATGTTGTTGTTAGACTATTTCCATACACTCTATAAGGAGCAGTAGGATCATGGTACTTTTTGTTACCACCAGGTTCTATCAATAACTGGGATGCTTTCCAAGAGTAATTTCTAACTAAGTTTGGAGATGATAGGTCTACAACAACTTTGATTAATGACCTCTCCAACCTGAAAGCCGAATCAAAAGAGCCCATTAAGGACTTCATCTCACGCTTCAATAAGTTGTTGAATAAAATACCTGCGACATCCAAGCCTAGTGAGGAGGTCCAAAATGAATGGTACATTTTTTCTCTGCCTTCAAACATAGCCATCTTCGTTGATAGGGCTTCCAAACCAACATTAGCAGAAAATATGAAGGAAGCAATAGCTATTGAAAAATGTATCCTTGTTTTGGAAAAGAAAAATGCGCTAAAAGAAAGGAAATCCAAGAAAGTTACCTTTAGAGATGATTCAAAGAAGAAAGCCAACAAGGATCCATATGACATGGAAGGCTTACAAAAAGTTCTTAAAGCTATGACTAATGAAATGGTTGAAATAAAAAAGTAGGTAGCTGAAACTTCTATGAAAAGACCATTTAAGAACTTTAAAGGAAATCAGCCAACTGATCCTAAACCATCTAATGCTATATCTAATGCAGAATCTGACCTGGATGATGATGAAGAAGAAGATACAGTTTTGTCAGCTGAAAAAATGGAAGAAGATGAAACAATTGAATGTCGTGGAATGTGGGACTTTATCCTACCCAACTCTGATAATGAAAGTGAATAGGAAGCTCTACTAGTAAACACCAGAAGTATAGTAGAGCCTAATCAATCAAATCAAAAGAAGAAAAACTCAAATCCTATTACTAAAGAGAAAGTTCTTGCAAAGAAAGCTCTAGTTGTGTCTCCCCACAATCAACCTTCTTCGTCCAACCCTCCCTCATCATCTAAAATGATAGTAGTTTTAGATTCCATGGATTATAACATAGTGGACAATATGAAGAAGACTAGAGCAAATATTTCTCTACAGGAACTTAGCAAGCTCAAGCATCAACAAAAGTTGTTGCTTAAAGAATTAAATGTGGTACCTTCTTCTCCTCTTCCAACTAGTGTATTATCAAAGGCTTCTAGAGGATAAGGTAAGCCACCATCTGATAAGGTAGATGCTACCGATGTCATTATAAATGGGGATAGATCAAATTCTCATACTCCTCCTTTTCTCTTGACTTATGAGATCTACAATAGAATTTTGCATAGCTGCTTGATTGATTTAGGGGCTTCATCAAACATAATGCCCGCATTAGTTTGATCCAAGTTAAATATTGAACCCCGGAAGTCTATAGTTCATATTGTCCAATTAGATGGAACTAAGGTTCAAGTTTTAGGAGATATAAATTCAGTTACTATCAGATTATTTGCTGATCCCAGAGTTGTCCAAAGAATTGATATATTAATTTCTAACATCCCTGAGTTTTATGGTTTTATCCTTAGCAAAGATTGGTATGAAAAACTTCATGGTTATATTTCAATTGATTGGTCTCACATGTGGATTCCCTATAATGGGAAACCAAATCAAATTAGAATTGATTGCAAAAAACATTTGACTCACATAGTAACTGAGTTTGAAGAAGAAAATCAAACTTTAGCCTTCAATAATAACATTTTTGGAAACTATTCAGCTGAATCATTTTTTGGGAATTTCAATGCTCAACAATCTCCTTTTCCTGTTAATAGTGTCATATCACAAATCGAAAATTTCTCCTGTACCGATACTTCTAAGTGTGTTAGTGTTGTAGATGAACTTGTAGATAAATCTGTAAATAAGCCTTTATTTTGGTCTTTGTATTTTGATGGATCTAAATATAATGACGGTGCAGGAGTAGGATGTATTTTAGTCTGTCTTGAAGGAGAAAAAACAATGTTATGGTGTAGATTATAATTTGAGTGTACCAACAATACGACAGAATATGAAGCATTGATTCAAGATCTCTATAAAGAAATAGGCTTGAATATCCAATATCTAAAAGTATTTGGTGATTATGAAATTGTCATTAAACAAGTGAGAAATACTATCCATTGTCTTTCGGGGCATCTGAAACATTATCAATCACTTGTTCATGATCTCATAACTCATTTTCTGGCATTTGACATTTCTCCTATTCCTATATCATAGAATGCAACAACAGATCTCCTGGCTAATGTTGCTTCTAAACTTCTTCCATCCTAGGATTATAGTCCAGATAGATTTTCTATTGATTTAATTTTTTGGCCATTTGTCCCAGATAATGTCACAAATTGGCATGTGTTCAATCATCATGAGGATATCTTAAATTTCTTGACATCTGAAGGATCTTATGATGATCAAATTATCGATGAAAGTGATCATGATCTTCAATTAAAGCAGAGACTCAATGAAAATCCTATTCCTAAATCTGTGGTCAAGCTAGAAGATCTTTATGATATTAAGGATAGATTAAAAAAGGTCACTAATACAAAACTTCAAAGTTCAAATTTAAGGTTTGAACTAGTAAATCTCGGCATTGATGCCAAACCACAAAATGTCAATCTAGGACTTGGACTTTCATTAGATGAAAGATTTGCTTTCATCAGTTTATTGAAGAACTACAAAAAATGTTTTTGATTGGAATTATGAAGATCTGAATACTTATGATATCTCTATCATTCAACAGAAAATTCCAATTATCTCTTATGAGAAACCTATAAAATAGAAACTAGGGAAAATTCACCCAAATCTTGAAATTCAAATCAAAACAAAGTTGAATAAACTCCTTAAATCCAAAATAATCTTTCCTACCAAACATTCTAAATGGGTCTCAAATTTAGTACCTGTGAGGAAAAAGAATGGTGATATTAGGATTTGCATAGATTTTAGGAATCTCAACAAAGCATGTCAAAAAGATAATTTCCCATTACCAAAAATGGAGCAGATACTTCAATCAGTAGCTGGCTCAGAGTTAATGTCTTTTCTTGATGGTTTTTCAGGAGACAATCAGATCCTGGTAAAGACGATATTAAAGACTACATTCAAAACCAAATGGGGAACATAAGCTTATCAGAAAATGCCTTTTGGTTTGATAAATGTGGGAGCTACTTTCCAACGATCCATGGATATAGCCTTCAAAGGTTTGATCAATAGGACAGTCGTTGTTTACTTAGATGACATAACTGTCTATTCTAAGAAAAAGAGCAATCATCTGCATGATTTAAAGCAGATCTTTGAACGTTGAAAAAAATATGGGATTTCCTTAAATCCCAAGAAATCATTCTTTGCTCTTGATGAAGGTAAACTTTTAGGGTTTATTGTATCCAAAAATGGCATATGCATTGATCCTGATAGGATAAAAGAAATTTATGATATCCTTTTGCCACATAATAAGAAATCTATGCAATCGTTTTTAGGACAGATAAATTTTGTGAAAAGATTTGTTCCTGATTTTTCTCACATTGTTTTACCCTTGAAATCCATGATTAAGAAAAATTCAATCTTAAAATGGGGACATAATGAAAAAGAGGCTTTTGAATCGATCAAACAAGCAATCATTAATGATCCTGCATTGAATACTCCGAATTTTTCTAGTCATTCTATTTTGTATACTTTGGCCACTGAAACATCTTATGCTACTGTTTTAACACAAATCAATGATCAACAAGTAGAATCATCCATATCGTTCATTAGTTCTAATTTGCAGGGTGCTGAGCTTAATTATTCCGAAGTTGAGAAACAAGCCTTCTTTGTATTTAAGTCTGTTAAACATTTTAGACCTTTCCTCTTAAAAACACATACAAAAGTGATAGTCCCATTTTCTGCAGTGAGACAATTGCTAATTCAAAGAGAAGTAGGAGAGAAAAGAGCTAAATGGGTAACAACTTTACAAGAATATGACATTGATATTAAACCAGCGAAAATTGTTAGAGGGCAAGGTTTTTTTAGGTTATTGGCAAGAGCTTCCAATATACCAGATCATGAAGATTCATATAGTACTGCACAAGTAAACGAGATAAGTATCATTGACTTTGAATCTCAATATGTTGATTTGATCTTTTACTTAGAAAATGGATATGCTCCCCCTGAATTTAGCTACAAAAACAAACGTGCCTTAAGGTTAAAAGCCAAACACTATGAAATCATTGATAATGTGTTATTCAGAAGAAACTATGATTCTGTTTTGTAAGGATGCCTTGAAAAAGCCGAAGCACAAACGGTTTTGCAGGAACTACATGATGGCCCAGCAGGTGGACATTTTGGACGAGACACTAGAGCCCACAAAATACTACATGTTGGATATTATTGGCCAACTTTGTTCAAAGATGCCCATGACTACGTGAGGAAATATAAGATATGCCAAACTGCTAGTGGGAGACAAAGGAAACCAGCCTTTCCTTTACAACCAGTTAACATTGAGCAACCATTTGAACAGTGGGGGCTTGATATTATAGGAGAGATCGTTCCACATTCTTCCAAGCAACACAAATACATCCTCATAGCCATAGACTACTTCACAAAGTGGGTAGAAGCAATTCCACTAAAGGTAGCCAATTCTAATGCGATTATCGAATTTATTGATCAATTCATCATTACAAGGTTTGGTTTACCTAACGCGCTTATCTTTGACAATGTATCTTATTTTTCTGGAAATAGTATAGTTGAATTTTCTCTTAAGAGAGGTTTTAAGTTAAAATACTCTACAAATTACTATCCTCAAGGAAATGGCTTAGCAGAGTCAACTAACAAAAATCTCATCAAGATTATTAAAAGAACTATTGATCAAAAACAAAAGAATAATTTGGCATAAATATTTAATATTTGCATTATGGGCAGATTGTATAACTCAGAAGGCCTCAATAGGCACTTCTCCTTTTAACTTAGTGTAAGGGAAAGAAGCTGTAATTCCCCCAAATTTATCCCTCCCATCTCTAGCCCTAGTACAATTCATTCAAGAAACTCCTTCCTCTATTCAATTAAGGTTTGATCAAATTCTTAAATTGGATGAGGAAAGAGAAAAGGCCAAAATTACTCATGCTAAACATCAGCAAGTCATTAAGTCTTCTTTTGATGCAAGTTCAGTCGGCTCAAAAACATTAAAAATTGGTGATCTTGTTTTAAAATGGGACAAAGCACATGAAAAAAAAGGCAAGCATACCAAATTTCAAAAGATGTGGCTTGGATCATTTCAGGTTGTTGAAAAGATAGGTTCATCAACATTTTTACTACAAGATTTACTAGGAAAGAGAGATTTTCTTCCTGTGAATGGACTTATACTAAAGAAATTATTTCCCTAAGTGGTAACTCCTTATCTGTACATATTTTTTTATGCAAATTTGGTTTCCTTTTAAAAAATAGTGTTGTAAATAATAATCATTGGCCTTTTACCGTTTTGAAAAGCTCTTTGAAAGAATATTGTGAATACTTTCTTTTAAAAAGTAGAAACTTTCAAGGAAATGATTATAGTTTTGGAAATTAGATAAAAAAACATAAAACTTTGAAATCCTCTTTAAATTTGTGAAATCTTTCAAACCTTGAAAGCACAGTAAATCATTTTGAGTTTTATTAGTTGAGAAAGGTTATTTATAAAAAGGTAAAGACTTTCTCCAACTAAGCATCTACAACTCTATAATTGCCATCCACAAAGTTTATGATTTTTTAGAGTGTAATTCTAGAATATATTTGATTTAAAAGATTAGAGGTCTCATTACGAGCTTGCTTACCATAATCATAGGGAACTAATTAAGCTGACATTACAAACACTGCATACCAAAATAGGGTAATGGCTTATAATCAAAAGACAAGAGGTCTCATCATGAGCCAGCTTGTTCAGTTTAATTACAACCAGTGAATAGCATTGTCATCTCCTAGCTACCAAACTAGTGCAATGGCTTTTAATAAAAACGGGAACTATAAACTCAAAACGAGAATTCCGGCCAAAAAACCCCGTAAAAACATAAAAAACAGTGCTAAAAACGAAAAGTGTTGGTGCTGGAATAACACCTTTTTTTTTCTAGGGTAAATTTTCAACATGTTTTAAACGAAGTGTTGATGTTCGAATAACATTTTTTTTTTCAATGGTAAATTTTGTACAAAAAACACTTTCAAAACTAAAAGTGTTGATGCTGGGATAACAAAAAAATTTCCAAGGGTAAAATTTCAACATTTTGAAATAATGGCGTAAAATATTTTATCATGACCTCGAAAACATTAAAATTTCAAAAAAATAATGAAAACATAAAATTAAAATAAAAT
>APFE031585744.1:199594-229395 GCA_000404065.3 Pinus taeda | reverse complement strand
TTTAGCTTTAAAAGATTATACTCTTAGATGGATGAGATAATGAATAATTGATGGTTAAAAGGTAACCCTGTCGAGACTGTAGATGTTTGTTGGCAGCAGTGGCACTACCTATGACAAAAGAGTTGATCCAAATGGATCTTAGAAAGCCCTCTAAGTCTTCTAAAGATCAAAACTATCGCAAAAGAGGAACTCTTAGAAATAGCGGATAACACTATCGAAAGGTAAAATCATGGAGAAAACAAGGAAATAAGGCCTATCAGAGGCTTAAAACAATTTTGCATGAGAGCCATAAGATCTGGCTGATCAATGGTCCAGATCCGACCGACATATCGCAATCGGTGGAGGCTATCGAAGGCTATTGGGGACTTATTGTGATAGCGACCAGTGTGGCCAACGAGGACTGTTGATCAATCGTGCAGATCGACGGCCCAAGTTGAATCGCAATATCACAATCAGCGATTACAGAGGAGTGCTCACAAACGGCTCGAGGGTATGTGCGATATGCAATTGCGATCAATCGCATCGCAAAATCACATCAGAACATTATAATGGAGCGGGGCCGATATAAATATGATTCACGATAGCCGGATCTGATGGAAATATAGATGGTATTATATATATTTTGAGATCTAGAAAACAAGGTTTTCCTTTGTAAATCGCATTTTCGTTAAAATAAATGAAAAACAAAAGAAAATGCACTGATACAATGAAACCGAACCCAAAAGGGTTTATGGATGCAAATATATAATATTTCAAGTCCGTCTAAAGCCATTTTACGAGATTTTTCAGTGTTTAATGTATTTTTTAATACAAAGGAAACAAGCAGAATTTTGGGAGGACTGAAGGTGGAAAGAGGTTTTGGTCAAGTTCCACCTGAGCCCATACATTGGCTACCACGTGTCCAGGCCCTGAAGAGAGAAAACCACTCTTTTCGGGCGGTTAACACCCATATGCATGGGCCGCCCGAAATGAACCATAGTCGTTGGATCTAGATCTTCCAGATCAACAGTGGAGATGCGATAAGTGATATAAATGTGGACCTAGCAGGAGTTATAAGGCAGAATCTATAGTGTTTCAAATCCGATAAACTACATATTCGCGAATTTTCATAGTTTTTACTGTATTTCTCTGTGTAAACAGAGAATGCTAATTTTGGGGATTTCAAAGGCCCAATGGTCCATTCTGTTACAGAACAAGTGGCCACCATCCATGAAAGCGTTTAGCCATGATTTCTAACGCTCAAAGGGGGATCTGAGCGGGCAGAGGCCAGGAAGCCAAAGAGCTCGAGAAGGAGAAAGACATTGCCAATTGGCTTTAAAGCCACAGACTGATAGAGATAGAGGTAAGCAGTGCTGAGACAGAGAGAAAACAGAGACAAAGAGTTAGTGAGGAGAGTATGTGTACTTAGAAAGACTTGGGGAATCCAAGTAAAGCCTTGTTGTTTTGTATCTGTTGTGTGAGACTCAAATTGAGCTCACTTTTGTAAAAACTCTGCCTTTGAAGACATAATAGAGAGGTCACCACTAAAGGCTGGACTAGGAGACGTAGCCCAGGAGTGTTGGGTGAAATCCATATTAAACTTGTTGTGTTTATGTGTGTTTGTCTATATTGTTCTTTAACTACTTCATTGTCTATGCATTTCGCAATCTTATCGATCCATTACACAAAGTAACATAGGCAAATCCATGCACATGAGTCTATAATACCTTAATAATTGTCTAAGATTTCATTATCAGATCAAGAGTAAATTTAAAAGCTAAGTTGGAGGAGCCCCCTACTTTATCTGTAACAACCAATCAAAGCTTGAAGAAACCAAAAAATGTTTTTATTTATGATAAGGGTTTGTAAAAGAAATTGCAAAATTGATAACTTTGTTTTATTCAGAGAATTTATTTTTATCTAACCAATTCCAAGATAGTTCGTTTTTCCTCAATTGATTTTACTTAAGAAAGTGTTAGAATTTTCATTGTTTTATTCAAAGATAACTAGTTCTTCTAGTGAATCGCCAATTGTTGTGCTATACAACAACCCCCCCGCCCCCCTCACATTTCAAATTTTTAATCTTATTCTAAAGATGCTAAGTAAGAAATAGGCCCCCTTTAGGATATAAAAAGAAATAAAACTTTTTTGAGTAAAAATAGATTTTCCATATCTTTCATATAAAAGTTGCTTTATGAGTGTTTGGAACCGCTCACTGCAAATCGCAATTGCTTAAGACCAATGAACATCCTTTTGAAAAGTTGTGATGCGATCAAAGTCATCACAAATTTTTAAATTGAAATGATCCATTTATAAACATGCAATGTGATATAACTATTGCATTTCGCATATCGTTAATCCTAAGGAATAAGCTATGGCATTTCGTTGAAACCTTGCGATGCGATAAGGCTATCGCATATCACATATTGCCAATCCATAGGAAAACATTGAAACCACTCCATTGAAACTTTGCGATGTGATATAACTATCACGATCGCATATTTCATATCGCACTCCCAATAGAAGCAAGTAATATATACTATGAAGACTCGTGATATAGTGTTAAATCAATTATAAAGGAAAACATGATTTACGAAGGTAAAACATGATTTGCCAAGTTTGAAAAGGAACCCAACAACTCTACGTGCCAACTCGTCACTCATCGCAATCACAACAATACACAAAATTCTTTCGAACATAGCACTTGTAACTCCTGATTTGCAATATGTGATGGATCTACAAGTATTAAAATAATACAATTGCTAATCACAAAATCGCAGAGTTATGGCACCTGTTCTAAAAGGATCGTTGGAAAACTTGTGATGTGATATATATTAATTTGGCATTAAAGTTTCACGTCATGAGGATACGGTAAAGCATTAAGAGGTAGTTATGGTTACAATCCTTTAAGGATTTCATCCTTTGTGACTATGTACAATATGAGATCTTTTGCATCTAATGCACATACACTGATTTTAGTTTGTAATTAGTTGTATTGGCTGCTCTCAAGGTTTTTCGTCTATCATGCTCCTCTTTCTCATTTTGCAGTGTAAATCTAGAATCACGCAGTCAGTCAAGATGTCTAAGAAATCTCAAAAGGCAAAGGCTCCCATTACAGTGGAATAAGGACAAGGAAAATTGGTGTTAATCTCAGATACTACCTATCAAGGCTTTGGTAAGATGTCGTGGGAAGGCATATATGCTTTGCTTGAAAAAGAAAATCCGAAGGAGATAGAAGAAGAAGCAACAACTGATGGAACTGATGAATCAGAAAACGCACTCAATGATTTGGCCAACTCTTTTCTCCATCAAATAGTGTCCCGTGCAAAGGTTTTATCATATAATGATATGGTAAGATGGGTAATCGAGATCATTAACATAATGGACATAACTTTTTTCACAGCTGATGGAAGGTTGTTTGGGTCCTTCAAACCTGAAGACGTCAAGAGAATGTATCACTTTCTAGATCCCCAGCGACACCACAACAAATCATTCCTGGAAGCTTTCACCAAGGGGAATCAGATTGAATCAAACCCTATCAAGCAATGGAGACACTTTCCTAATAAGCACAAACATGAATCATCCGGTATGTAATCTATGGACTCCTTAGCGTCTCCATACTGTTATGCTACTATTATGATGTGTAGACTCCTTGGAAGCCCTGATTCTGCTAGATTTTCTATTGAAATGGTTCCATTGATAGAAGCAGCGATATTCTCCTTTGTGATGGATTGGGCAACTATCCTATCGGATAAAATGGCTAGTCAAATAATAGATTATAAAAAGAACATTTATGTCACTACCTGAGTTGTGCCCCCATTCTATATGAGTGCTTACATAGTTGACACAATTTGTTTTAATTCTGAATTTCCCATATTAGGTTGGAAATGGACTATTCAGGATCCAACCCCCATTCATATTTACCATAAATACTTATGTAAGTCTGAATACAAGAATCATTTATATAGGATTTGCCATGGTTTCATCCTACCTATCCATCAAGATATCTTTAATAAACCTGATCCTTAGCTGTCTGACAAGGCTAGCATTGATTTAACCTCAATCATCAGTTGGTTCAGGGAAGATATGTTCGCCTATGTTAGGGTCTTCGGCATCATTACAGATCCTCATGTCCTTCCACTTTACATTCTAGATAAGCTATTAGCCAGGGAAGTAGCCTACCAGATAGTAGAAAAAGGGATGTCTAGGAATCTTAAAGACTCCAAGAAATAGTTGTGGCATGTCTTTCCTCTTCGCTGCGGCACCTACTCATTGCATGATTTTAAACATGCCGAGAAAGAAGAAAAAAGACAAAGGATATAAGTCTAGCTATTATCCCTAAAAGACAATATGATCCAAATAAGGTTTCTTTAAATTTCACCACTCAGATGAAATTTGGTAAATTCATGCATGAGGAAGATGAGTTTGATGACTTATTTGCTTCAACAAAGTTATCCTCAACAGTAATTCATCTGGCAAAGTTCAAATTGGGTGCTGAGAAAATGGAAAAATTCATTGAATACAGGACACAGAGGTTACTAACAATACCTCTAGATTTATTAAATACTACACCAATCATTCAGCAAGCAGAACACAGCGGGGAGTAGGTTATATAAAAGATTTCTGGAGAAGTTGAAACAAGTGATAAGGCCAATGAACCACTAAGAACTGATGTTCACATTGATTCCATATTGATTAAAGAATGGGATCAATTTGATTAACAAATCAAAAGTTAGAATGATCCTCAAAACATTATCACATCAGCGCCTCCCGGAACACAACGACCCATTATTCCTGATATTGTGATTGAAGAGACACCCAACAAAGGCACAGCTAAAAAAGTGATAGAAATAATCCCTGAAAATCCCTCAAGAGAGATTACATTGAATATTGAGGGAATTCCACCCTTGGATGTGTTTTAGATAAAAAAAAAACATGGTTGTAGTCAAGAGGTAGAGGAAAAAGAGGAAAATAGACCAAACATCATCCACAGCTCCTCAATCTGAATTTATGAATGTCATATGGAAAGATTCAGAAGTCAATCCTTCTGAGGATTTGACCAAGTTATCTCAATTTGCAGGGGCATACACAGTTGCTACAATTGATAAAACAACTGAAGTTAATCAATTGATCAAAGAAAAGGATCCAAAGATTAATGAACTTGAAGAAAATTCAGCGATAGAGCATCAAAAGATTAATCTGCTTGAGGAATAGTTAACGGTAGAGAAACAAAAGAGTGGGCAGCTTGAAGAACAATTAAACCTAGAAAAACAAAAAATTGACTAGTAGGCCATTCAAAGACAACAATAGCTGTCTCAAGAGCTCGAGCAGATTAAATTGACACATCAGCAAGAGATTAAATCTAAAGAAGAGAAAATCACACAGTTACAACTCTCTATAGGACAATTCAAAGATTATCCCAAGGTTGAAGAGTTTAAGAAGGAAGCCTTAGAGGTAAATAAGGCTTTATCTCAACACCTGAATCTACTCTACCAGAAAATATCTCTTATTGATCCATTATGCATCACAATGACGTCATTGATTGACCAAGTAGTCAATACCAGGTTATAACTTGAAGATGTGGATGATAAAGTCACAGATTACCTCTCTTGGCAAAGCACAGAAAATGGAAGATCTACTAAATTACCTAAAATGGAAGAGCCTCATAAAAAGATATTGTTTTTAGAATGGGAAACACAGTTGACAAAAGTAGAAAGAGTTACCTCAAGGGCTAGGGCTATAATGAATAATGTTATTGAGCTGGTGAATGATAACTTATATGGTTCCAATTTAATTTCTGATTGTTATGAATTAAAAAGGTCATAACAAATTAAATCAAATATTAAAGTATTATTTAATAAATAAAAATTAATTATTACAATCAGTTAATTAACAAATAATTAGTTAAAATGAAGAGACATTAGTCCTAAAGGACATGTCTCTCTGTTTAGGCGTGGCCAGTCAACTCCTATTTAAGGAGCACCGCCTCAGCCTTGTAAACATCATTCATTTTTTATCAAATATATAATATATATATATTACATTCAGAATTCTATCTGGTGTCTTATTTACAGTTTACAGCAATTTAGTCATTTTGTTGCTAACAGTGGTATCAGAGCATGTATGATGGCGAGCATCTCCTTTTAGTATGTTGATTTTAAGCCTTCTTGTTTATTAAGTTTCCTGCTCTCAAATGCTATAGGGTGGTTGTCCTGCGTCAACACAGCGCCAATTCCAAACCCAGAAGCATCACATTCGACCACGAACAGTTTGGAGAAATCAGGAGTTGCTAGTACTAGTGTGGTTGACATCACTTGTTTTAATTTCTCAAAACACTTGTCTATTTGGTCATCCCATTTGAAAGCATTTTTCTTTAATTGTAAGGGGTGTTGTCAGGTGTGCATAATTTTTTATAAATCTTCTGTAATACCCTGTTAAACCCAAAAATCCCCTTAGCTTAGATATGTTCTTGGGTTTCGGCCACTCTTTGATTGCCTTGATTTTGTTGGGGTCTACTTGGACTCCTTCCCTTGATATAATATGACCTAGGTATTCAACTTCCTTTTGCCCAAACGTACATTTTGATAGCTTGGCGTAAAATTGGTTCTTTTCCAAAACAGACAACACTTCTTCTAGATGTTTGAGATGTTCCTTCCACGTCTTATTGTACACTAAAATATCATCGAAGAAGACTAATACGAACTTCCTAAGGTAAGGATGGAAGAGCTCATTCATGGTGGCTTGAAAGGTGGCTGGTGCATTTGTTAATCCAAATGGCGTGACCTTGAACTCATAATGCCCTTCATGAGTCCTGAATGTTGTCTTTTCGATATCTTCTAACCTTACTCGTATTTGGTAGTAACCTGATCTTAGATCTAACTTGGAAAAATATTCTGCACTGTGTAACTCATCTAACATTTAATCAATGAACGGAATCGGAAACTTATGCTTAATAATGATTTTATTTAAGCCTCTGTAATCTATACATAATCGGAAGGATCCGTCCTTCTTCCTAACCAATACTACAGGTGCAGCGTATGGACTTCTACTCTTCGTAATGATTCCATGCTTCAGCAAGTCTTGAATTAAGCGCTCTATTTCTGTCTTGTGGTGATGGGGATAACGGTATGGCTTGACATTAACTGGAGTTGAATCAGTTTTGACATCAATAATGTGTTCTATCTTCCTTTTTGGGGGTAACTTCATAGGTAGATCTTGGAAAACCTTCTCATATCTCTGGATCAAGGATGAAATCTCTGATGTTTGATGAGTCCCTTCTGTTGATAATAATTCCAAGTACTGACATTGCGCAACAAATGTTGGTGTCCCCTTGCGAATGAGCTTCTTCATTTGTTGAGCAGAGATGACTTGTGTTGGTGGTGCCTGAAAACCGAACAATTGATATTTCCATCCATCCCATTTAAATTTAATGAATTGTTTTATGGGATTTGCTGAATAAGTGCCTAGTGTTCTCAACCATTGTACACCCAAAACAACATCTACTCCTCCTAGGGGAACTGTATAAAAACTGGACTCCATTACATAGTCGCTTAATTGCAACTTAACTTTATGGCACTTGCCAACTCCATTTATTTGTTTCCCATCTGCTACCATAATTTTTAAGTCTGCTACTGGGTAAGCAAAGATGTTCAATCTTTCTGCAACATTGATATCTACAAAGTTGTGCGTACTTCCTGAGTCTACCATCACAATAACGCTTTGCTTCTTGATGTAACCTTTAAGCTTCAGTGTTTGTGGTTGAGCTATCCCCGTGATGGCTGCTATGGAAATTCGTGGCATCTCATCTTCTGATTCTGGACTAGGGTTTTCATTTTCTTCATTTTCCTCTTTGTCAGAGCTATCTTCTGAGGATTACTCTTCTTGCTTAGCTTCACAATTGTACAATTTTTGTGTTGCGCATTTGTGTCCTGGATGATACTTATCTCCGCACTTCCAGCATTCTTCGTCTTTTTTTCTTTCGACATTAATTTGTTGTTTCCCTTCACTTCGTAAGGGTGGTGGAACGTACTTACTAGTATTTTCTGACGCGGTTTTACTCGCCTTTCCTTTGAATTGGTTGTTCGTCCTGTCGTTAGTAACATATGGTGTTTTGTGCAGTTTATATTTTCTCTCAATAATTATCGTTGCATATCTGGCCTCCTCAATAGTTTTAGGTTTATGCAATTTTAATTCTTCACAAATATAATCTTTAAAGCCACAATGGTACATTTTTAGTAGCTCCTCATCTGAAAACCCTCTTTGCCTTACTGCTAATACTTCCCACTCGTGGTTGTATTCACTCATTGATCCTTTTTGCTTCAGGTGAACAAATCTCTCATAGACATCATCCTCCTCTTCATCATGAAACCTTTTTAACAGAGAGCTTTTAAGGTTTTGCCATTTGAATGAGCAACCTGTGCATCTAGATGACCACCACAAAAACCAATCATATGCTTCTGCTTCTAAGTAAGTAGAGGCAGTGACGACTTTTCCCTGTTCACCGAGCAGAGGGTTTGCAAAGAAAATTGCATCCATCTTATTTACCCATACTACGGCGCCTTTAAAGTTTTTTCCATCATACCTTGGTAATTCATTTTTGATTTTAAGATGGTTCCTTCCGGGGGAATGCGCATTGGCTTCCTTCAAAGTGAATTTGGGGTATTTGTTGCTTCTCACGTCCCATGAAGCCTTGCCCTAGGGAAGTTTCCCCTTCTGGATTCTTAGGGCTTTGTGTAGTTGAAGGTGGATCGATTTCTCCGGGGTGCCAGTTTATCATGCTCTTTATGAAGGAAATCTCGTCAGCCATCTGAACAAATGGTGCCAGTATTTGCTTGGAAGTAATTCTCAATCCGAACTGATCACAATAGTCTTCAATACTTACTTCAGCAAAAGACATTATCAACAGAACAACAGAAGTAGATGGAGAAGTTGTCAACATTCGATTTAGAGATATCACAAAAAAAGGGAAAGGAGAATGTCGTAGCTGATGCACTCTCACGTAAGGATGATGATCACACTACATGTGCTGCCATGATAGTTGTTCCAGAATGGTTGGACGAAATACGAGCCGAATATGCCAAGGATAAGGATTGTGACTCCATGATCAACAATATCAGTCAATATACCAACTTCGAGTGGAAAAATGATGTCTTATGGTACAAGGGGAGAATTTATCTAACACCTGCATCCAAATTTAAAATAAAAATACTAAAGGAGTCTCACAATTCACCAGTAGCTGGACATGTAGGATTCTACAAAACTTACTACAATGTCTGATAGTCATTCTATTGGAAGGGTATGAGCAAGGAAATTCAGAAATATGTTTCAGAATGTGATATTTGTCAAAGAAACAAGAGCGAAAATGTTCCAACTCCAGGGTTGCTACATCCACTTCACATTCCAAATCAGAAGTGGGAAGCGATTTCGATGGATTTTATTGAAGGACTACCTGCATCTGATGGGAATGATAAAATATTTGTAGTAGTCGACAAGCTCACTAAATATGCCCACTTTATGGCTATTAAAAAGACTGACACAACCAAACAGATCGTTGATGTGTTTTGTAAAAACATTTACAAGCTACACGGGTTCCCTAAGGTCATAGTCAGTGATAGAGATGTAAGGTTTAAAGGGAAATTTTGGAAGGATTTCTGCCAACAAGCAGGAATATCACTAAATATGAGTTCAACCTATCACCCCCAAACTGATGGGCAAACCGAAATTGTTAATAAATGCTTGGAAACATATCTTCGTTGTTTCGTTACAGATAAACAAAACAGGTGGACACAATGGCTACACCTAGCTGAATGGTGGTACAATACCACATACCATACGTCAACTAAGATGACACCCTTCCAAGCCCTATATGGTTACGAACCACCCAAGTGGAAGGACTTTGCATCCCTTGACTCTAGGGTACCAGCCGTTAAAGACCACTTAGGAGAAAGTCAAAGGATCATCAACTTACTAAAAGAAAATTTAACCATGGCCCGAAATAGAATGAAGCAACAAGCCGACCAACACTGTTCTGAAAGAGAGTTTGAGGAGGGCGATTGGGTCTTTGTTAGACTCCAACCTTATAAGCAATTATCACTAAAACAACAAGGGAAGAATAAATTGTCTCCTAGGTATTATGGACCATACCAAATAATTAAAAAGATAAGTAGTGTAGCTTAGGAGTTAAAGTTACCAGACAATTGCTGAATCCATAATACCTTTCATGTATCCAATCTCAAAAAAGTCTTAGGGTAAAATCAAACAACACAGACAGAAATACCAGAGACTGATGAAGAAGGAAGAATAATTTTTGAACCTGAGGGTATACTTGCTACCTGAGAGAAAGCTCTACGATCTAAGACAATTAAGGAATACCTCATTAAGTGGAAGAGGTTACCAAACGAAGATTCATCTTGGGAATTATAACATTTCATGCATCAACACCCAGGCCTGCCTATGCTTTGAGGACAAAGCATCTTAAGGGGGAAGTCAATGTTATGAACTAAAAAAGGTCATAACAAATTAAATAAAATATTAAAGTATTAAAGTATTATTTAATAAATTAATTAATTATTACAATCAATTAATTAACAAATAATTAGTTAAAATGAAGAGACATTAGTCCCTAGGGACATGTCTCTCTATTCAGGCGTGGCCAGTCAACTCCTATTTAAGGAGCACTGCCTCAGCCTTGTAAACATCATTCATTTTTTACAAAATTATAATATATATATATATATATATATATTACATTCAGAATCCTATCTAGTGTCTTATTTACAATTTACAGCAAATTTAGTCATTTTATTGCTAACAAAGAGGGAGTTGATTTTAAAGTCAAGATAGAAGACCTAGCCTTGATGCACTATTCCCTGCACTTAAAGGTCTAATCAGATGGAGAAGTTATTGGTTTGCATATGTATATCTTGTGGGATCCCTGGTGTTCTTGATAAATACCCTATCAGTCATATGCCTCACTATGAAGAGGCTGAGTCAATCTATGGATGAGCCTCATATATTGGGGAGCTGCTTATTGACATATCTTTGTGATTCTATTATCTATAATCTGAGATACATTGTCGGAATCTAAGATTCCATGAATATTCTAATGCTGGCTCAATTGGCAGTGTGATGGATGGAAAGAGCACATATAGTGCTATATCTCTTGATCTGGTTGCTCTGGGCGTGGTTCATCCTTTCCCTACTATTAGTGGTTTGCAAGCGCGTAGGATGTGGTTTATCCTTTCCCTATGATAGTTGGGACATGTGACTGTAGGATGTGGTTTATCCTTTCCCTACGTGTGGTTGTTAGCGGAATGTAATTTATTCTTTCCCTGTTGTTTCCCCAACATCATCCTACCCATGTAGTCCGAACTCCGGGACACATGGGAAGTACCTCTCATCTGACCAATGAGTTGGGAAAAGTGGTTAGGGACCAAAGCACTATCGATGACGCATCATGTTTTGTCGTACTCCCTATGACTAGGATGCATGGCGTTCAGCACGGTCTTGATCTCGGATCAAGCTTGGATGGGGTTCTACTCCTAGACATGAGGATTTTCCTCTGTCATTTTCGAAGGTGGCAAGATCTTGTGACTCAGCTTCTAGGATCTTTTCTTCTTGATCTATGATATCAAATCTTCAGCAAAGATGAGATGAGATGCAGTGACAATACATGATGATTATGATATGATGATTATGATGTCAATGATATGATAGCAGCATGATAGCCACATGATGATGGGTGTTGGCAAGGGGAATCCCCTTAGTTGAGAGGGAGTTTTAAAAATGGTCAACTAAGTTCAAATTCCACTATAGACAACTCCTTTGTATGAGATGATGATGGCATTGGATTCCTTTTCTCAAGAGGACCAATTTTGATCTAAGGCACGATGGATTCTAACAAGCAGAAATATATTTTTGAAGTCAAGCCCATAATGTTGGTTTTAGTCAAGGTCGACCCCACGATCATGTAGGCTCCTGAAGCCCAAGAGACATGACCTTTGACCCACATTGACTTGTATAAATAAAAGATGAGTTCACTCCATTTTGGCATCAACACACACATGATTTTCTCTTTCCTCTCATCGTGGATTCGACTTTCTTTGGGCAACCATATCTCTCTCACACATGCGAATTTTTGGACGAATTTCCTACAATTTTCTTGTGGTTTCTACAATTGACTCTACCAGTTAGGCCGCACTTGTGGGCACAGGAACCAAGGCAAATTGAGGTGTTTGACCTGCGTTGACCACAGGTCTAAGGCGGGTTTGACCAGATTTTTGAAGGTTGTGTTGACTGCATTTTGACCACCCAAAGAGAGTGAATTTCTTTCTCCTTTGACCGAATAGATTGGGTTGATTTGACTAGGTTGTTAACCGTTGACCGCTGACTCGTTAGGGCAGCTTTGACTGTTGTTATCTATTGCATTGACTATTGTTGACTTTTGCAGATGTGACTTTGACTTTGGGACAATGGATTGGGATCATCTATGGCAAGTCTATCTATTGACTTTGACTAATGTATCATTATACATATGGATTTCTCTCTTTCTGAACATGTGATATTATCAAGATGAAAAGATTTGTGGGATTTCCCCCTTTGTGGGGTTTTGCCTTGGCTTTAAGCCTAAATCATGGTGTCCTCTTGTCTTCTGCATTTATGTTTGATGTTCTTTCATCAGTTATTGTCATATGATAATGGTTAATATGATTGCTAATGGAATTAATAATGGTCTAATGGATTAATGAACTGACTTAAGCCAAGAACATGTTAACTCAAAAATTAACAATTTCCGCCAACTCTTGTAGTTGGTCTCGTATTTTTGACACCCACATAAGATATGAGGCTATTCCTTATTCTTTTGATACATTCATCCTATATAGCTCGGTTCTCAAAGATATGACTTCTCCAGCAGGGTGCTTTTGGAGAACAATTCTACTAACTTCTCGTAGATTTCTTTTGATGTTTCCAATTTTGCAACATAAGGTAGGAGGGGATCCTTGATGGATTCTATGAGAATCCTTTGAGCCCTTACTTCCCCTTTCCTATACTTTAGCTAGAGCTTGAGCTTCTTCTTTTGGAGGTTTAGTGGTTGAACCCCTAACATGTTCAACGACTTCATTTTCTATGAGGATCAAGTTTTTCCTCTTCTTCCATGCAAGGAAATTTGATGACCCAACCAATTTGTTGCTCTCCTTGCAAAATGAAGTCGCTTTGATTGCAGATTCAGACATAAATATAGAGGTACTTACTTGTTAAGTGAAGGTGCTTCATTGATGATGATATCTTCAACTTGATGCCTTTCTTAATGATGTTGATGAGTGAAGATGTCTTCGTACAAAAGTATTCCTTGACTCAAAGAGAGGGAAATCACCTTGGTGATGATGACAACGCCTCTTCTTGCTTCCTTGGATGATAATATAGAATGTGGTGGCCTTCCCAAGGTGCTTCAAATGTAGGTCTTTCTTTGATTGAGTGGATGACAAATCCTTGAGGTCTTCTTTTCTTTGTGATGAAGATTGTTCAATGTGAAAACTTCCCAAGAATGCTTCAATTGAAGAACCCCTCTTTGAACGAGCTAGGGTTTTGAGGTCTTCTTTGATGCTCCTTAATCACTTTCTTCAAGATGATGAGAGGGTTAATATTTCTTGATGATTGATGCTCTTGATGTTTCCCAGATGATCTGCTTGTGCTTCGGCCCTTGAGTATCCTTCTTTAAGCTGCCCTTCCTTGATGTAGTCACCCTAGCTCTGATACCATGTTGAGAAATCTAGATTCTAGGGGCATCAAGTTAGGTGTTTTCTCTTACTTTGATAACTGCTTCTGATGTCTCTTTACTTATCTTGATTAGTTTCTTCTTCAACTTGATTATTATTGTGTTCTTATCATCAAACAGCTACCAAACAATAAAACAAGAGGATACAAGATATAGACGATCAGCCAGGGCCAAAACCTCTCTAGTTGAGAGGAAAACCAACAAAAGTTATTCTCTTATTATAGAACTTCAGTTGACGAATTCCAATACCTATGACCCTTGACCAAGACCCTCCAAGACCAAGTCAAATGTTTCCTTCTTGACGAGCTTTCCTTCGAGCAATTCCTCAACAACTTTTGCAATTTCGATCTCCAGCAAATTCTTTTGCAATTTCAACCCCCTAACAGATTCTTCTGCGACTTCAACCCCCCAGCAGTTTCTTCTACAACTTCGACCCCTCAGTAGTTTCTTCAGCAACTTCCACCTCTAATAATTTCTTCTGCAAAAACCCTAGCCTTTGCACGTGTGGAAAATAATGGTAGATTATTCCTCCTTTCCTCTTTGCTTGAGTTGATTCTCTCTCCAAAAGTATCCTTCTTGATGCCCTAACTCGACTTCTGCAACTCGGTCTTTTCTATTGCAATAGGTGCCCTTAATTGCTTCGCACATGTGGAGAGAAATAGCCCAAAAACAGTACAAAATTCTAGCTCCTCTTCTCTTATTCTTGTCCTTTTCTTCTTGGCTCTTTTTCTTCTCTCTTAATCGAACTTACGTGTGTGAAGTGAGTGCCTAAAGTGAGGTTGAAGTCTCTGTTATATATAGGTCTTTCACTAGGATGAATTGCTCCTTTTAGGCCGACTTATCAACTTTTGTAGGTCGACTTGAACTTTGCACCATGACGAGATCTTGGAGGGTCTTTTGACTCAACTTGGAATCAAATAAATTTTTCTTGACAATATGTAGCATGCCCCAATGGGTCTTCAACACATGACGATGATTCAATTGACTTGTGGACTAAATGACAAAACCTAGAAGCATTCAATAGGTGCTTGACCTAAAAATAAATTTCTCTTGAGCATGAAACCCACGCCTCAAGAACAACAATAATAAATTTATTTTTCTCTTTACATTAGATTGCAAAAAACATGATTACATATGTCACTATGAAGACCAAACCTAGTTACATATTTCAACACTTGCACTCTCATGTGCCCACTGCTTGGGAGAAAGGGTTAATGTGGACCCAAATCAATCGCATACACTTCAAAACAAGACAAGTAAGCCATTTCTAGAGGAACACCTTGCATGGAGGAGGTCCCTAGAAGACACTTTATAGTATTTCATGGAAGGGAGGTGGTTACGCGATTATTATATTGCTTCCCTGTACCTTGACCAAGTCATCCAAGGGTTTTATGAGAGAAATAAAAAGAAAAAGAAAAAATAAAAAGCCATCTTCATTATTTTTTGTGAAATTGGAGGAGGGTTTGTGGCATTGTTGAGTTTCCATCTTATTCTTCTTCTTTCTTATAGATTCAGATGTCACGTGATTTAGCAGGCTTTGTGGACTTTGGCCAAATAAAAGGGTTGTGCTATGACCATTGTCGGTTTTCTTTTGTTTCTTGAAGTAATTAGAGACCAAAATAATAAATTGTTGGTTCTTTATCTCTGAGGTTTGTCCTGTTTTTTCTATTTGATCTTCATATTGATCTTTAGTTCCGAGCATTTCATCCATCATTCATGGTAAGCAGATTGATATTGTTGGTAGGGTACATCTATGATTGTCATATTCCGTCCCATTTCAAACCTTTGGTTGCATGACTCTGCTATCCCTAATTGTCAAAGGCACTGGTCCTATTGAATTCGATCACGCATTTATTGACAACCTTATAACTTCAAGTCTACAAAATTTGATTTGTAAAATCTGCAATTAAAGGACATTATAGTATTTTCTCAAGGATTCCCCTATTGAGCTAGAAATGAACCAGCCTAAAGCAAGAGAAAGGTTGTTGCGGTGATAATGAGCAACTTACTGGGTTGCTCTAACCTTGTTCTTTGTTCAAGGACTTGGAATGGTAATACTACCTCTTGACCACTTCGTGTCAACTACCCTATAGCAATACACTTTTTCACAAAAGAATTCCATCATGCTTGGACATTTAGATCATCCAGGACTCGTCGTCATCAGTCATCAGTCTATCAAAGTTATAAACCCATTCTGCAATTTGTAATGTAAATGATCTTAGTAAGACCATAAATATATGTAACGACCTAGGTAAGCCTATTATTTTGGTGATGATATCAAACCTAGGAGGTTTTTCGTCTCACTGATTTTTCAGCAGAGTTTTTACCTCCAGCCTCACCCCAAAGTTAGGGTGGATTTTGTCATCAACATCTTAGGTGAGTCCTAGTGTTCTAATCGAGTCTTCTGTTAAAATGATTTGGGAATAATCTTAGCTAATTGGCTAAATTATTTTATTACAAATCGCTTGGTCTACTAGATCATATTGAATCGCATAATTGGGTAAAATAATTGAGGGTCAATAAAAAATGGGCTTTCCCCCTTTGAGGGTTGAAATGTAATTATCTTATGTAAATAATATTTTAGTACCATAGCTAAAATATTAGAGGGTTGGAAAAAAATATTAATCCCCTCATGTATCAATTAAATCAATTTTCTGGCAAAAATAAATTAAAATTTTAAGCTAGAAATTTAATTAATTGGAGTCAAAATTAAAATCCTAGGGAAAATAAATTCTCCAAAAGGAAAAATTCGTGGGCCCTAGAGAAATTAATTTTTGGAGGTCCCCCACCAAGGGAATATTGAAAATTTCAAGAAATTTTGGACCCTTAGGCCTTGGGGGTTAAGTCAAAGTCAATTTTTTGATGAAATTAACTCAAAATAATTAATTTTGTGCTAATTAAAAATAAATTAAAAAATAAATTCGAAAATTCCTCAAAAAATAAAAATTTCCGACATTGGTGATTAAAAGATAATCATATCTTTATCAACCGCTGAGATTATTTTGACGGGGATCAAACCAACTAGCTGTTTGGAGAATTTATCTATAAACTAAAAGCCATTTGCTTCTCAAAAGATTCGATCTGTGAATCATGTACTAGCTCTCGAAGCTCTCTTGTAATTTTTCTAGAATAATAATAAAGCAAAAGTTTTTGGAGTTTTAATTGATGGTGGTGTTTTTTTCCTACTTCTTATGGTAATATTGTTCTTAATGCTCTATTGAATTATATTTTAGAATTTGTTGATCATTAGCCTTCATGGAATAACTTATTGTGCAGGTATCTTGCATAGGTTATTGGATCTAAGGTAGTATTTTAATTCAATTGAATTAACAAGTATCTCTAATTCTTGAGAATTATATTGTCATTTTATGTCTTTATTGATTTAACAACTTGATCTTGAGTGTGCAAAGATTTTTTATCCCTGAAATCTTGAGCATGAGAGGAAGTCCTCAGTTGGACCAGCGAACTCCCAAGGCATAAGAACTGAACAGCCTTCCTGATTTAATCCCAAGATTTATCTAACGAAGATTTTTTTGCAGGGTTTCTTGGCTAGTGCTTCATTTATATCTTAAAATCTTTTATATATTGTCCTAGACTGCAAAGCCTTTACCCCTGCCTTCTGTGGCTTTCTAGCCACTCGTCAACCCTCAAAACCTCCTCTGCTCTTCTCGGCCTTCTCTTCCCTGCTCTATTAACCCTGCCACAGCTCCTATCTCCCTCCTTTCTCCTCATCTTAGCCTGCCGCTGCCTTATAGAACCTTGTCTGCTGCCCCTTCCTTCCATTACCCCTGCTGTGAATCCATCAGCCTCAACGCAGCACCCTTAAGGCTAAGTGTTGCCCCATTGTGGTCTTCACTTGCCTTCCTTGGGTCATTTTGGGTAGCATTTCAATTTTCTGAGTCAAATTATTGTTGTTTTGCAGAGAATTGGAGTGATCTTGTGGTGTATTGCAGGTGATCTATCTGTTGAAGAGATCTTGGGCAAGTGCTCCACTTGGCCTAGGGTTATCGGTTTGTTTCTCTCACTCTCAAAATCCTCACTATCTCATGTTTGCAGCATCTGAAAATTATACATAAATGGTATAAGCACACCTAGCAGAAGCCAAGACTAACTGAACAGTCATCATAATATTGGGAAATTAATTGCATACAATTTTTTGTCACTGTTTGGCACTTCTCATAATTTTGAGAACTAATGCATTAATTTTCTGAGTCAAATCAAGTCTGATGCAATTGATTTCAAAGGTCTAGAATGGCATGAAGATGATTGATAGTCAACATCAGTCATTGGATAATCACTTGGGTTGATATGTTCATTTATTTTGGGCATCTTTATGGGCTGATCTATTATTAAAAATCTCTGAAATCATTGTTTACAGTGGTAATACATTAATAGCAGAAAATAGCTAGCAGTTCTCGCTTTTTGTAGCACTCTTTGTGGACTGAAGTTTGTTGACAGAGATCAGATATAATTATTTGCAGAAGTCTGATCTGATATATAGTGACTTTAAGGTCTGATTCTTTTATCTCTGAAGTCCATACTAGAATTCAAATCTTGGTCTTGTTGCATTTCTCATCAAATCACTGTTAGCAATCTCAGTCAAATGTGCTCACAATAATTCAAAGTTTAACTTGTGCTCATATGATCCTTAATAAGGCACAGTTGGCTGTTTTAGTATCACTGGTTTCATTAAGTAAGCTTGAAATAATTCATTAATTTCTTACAGATGGTTTAAGTGTTGGAACATAATTGTAATCTCAGCGAAACAATTTAATCCGCACCTTACATTTCTCACATCATCTTGTTGCACTTGCAATTATCCATTATTGCTCTTATACTTGATCATATTACCATTGAAGCACAAGCTTTATCCATATTTCCTTGCAGCATTACTTACCTTACAGCTTGAAGTATTATTGTGCAAGTTCTTAATTCATTTGAGCATTGGTTACTAAGGCAAATCTGGTTTAAAATTCAAAGTCTTGCACATATTTGGTTAAACTAATTATTAGCAGTTTGACAACAGATCAATAGAGGATTGGTAATTGTGTCTTGTACTGATCACTTGGCTATATCATTGGCATCCTGAAATCTCTTTAAGTGGCAATACTCTTTCATTATCCCTGTTGCAGGTCATCATTATCTTTATCATCTTGTACTAACATCTTTTTGCAGCACTGTTATTTTGTAGCTTGACATCATTTCTTAGCAAGTACTTTGAATTATTATTGAGTATCATTGTCTAAAGGCACTGGTCTATCATTTTTATCTTGTGGTTTGCCTAATCTTAATTGAATCTATCTTAACATTGCTCACATCATTAATACTTGCTTTAATTAATAACCAAGTTATATTAATAACAACTTGCCTTGCCCTAAATCTCCTAAAACCTGTTGTTCCATCAGGTCTCCCATCATCCATCCACCTATAGGGACTACCCCCCTTAGCTGACCTAGGAGAGAGCTAGAACGGAGTGAGTAGGAATCAGAGTGACAGCCCCTACTCTGAACATTGTGCATTAAGTGTACACTTTGGGCGACAACACTACCTAATCAGTTTACTAAAATATTTGCCTCAGACAAATGTCGTAGCTAGCCAACACCACATATATTTAGTATTAGGTGAGACTGACCAGACATATGCATGACTTCTGCAGAAGGAGATTGAGCTTCCATTAATGTGGTTCAATGGAAAGAATGTCCATCCTTGATGAACCTAATTGCCTTTGGAGAAACCACCTCAATAAAAGAGACAATTGCTTGGCTACCTTTTAACAGTGACATCATCTCATATGATAACACAATTTGGCAAAGTATGCTAATAAACCAGATAAATAATAAGAATATGTCTCTCTGTATAAACGTTCATGATAATAAAAGTATATTAAGCCGAAAATAACATGTTGCAAAGAGAATAAAGTTATCACAGTTGCATACATCAAGGTTGCACCATTTAAATTTCCCAGCAATTATTTAATTAAAATTTCCAAATACAAAATATTATAGCTCCCATGTTAGGGTCATTCTATACAAGACTAAGCATGGCTTTGGTCAATTTCAAAGCAATAAATCCCCACCAATGGACAAACCCAATTGGCATAGTTTGTGAAAAATTAAACCAACAGCTGGCTGACTCTTTCCATCCTAATATGTAAAAGACATCAATGGGAATACATACCGTATTACGTTTCGACATTGTCCTAGTCAGCTGTGCTGCAACGCCAAAGTCCCCTATTCACCATGTACAAGGAATAATGTCAAGAAGAAATACTAGAAAATAATTACCTTTACTAATGCAGTTTACAGAGATTACAATCAGGCACAGCTACCTAAAATGCTGTCAATGTGTGCTGCTTAAACTTAACATTTGATATTTAGAATTATGTTATGATTCTCGATAGTGATTTTTTAGTTATGTCCTCTCTACATTGTGCCCCAAAATAAAGCAATAGACCAGTAAAAGCATGCTTACCAAGTTTGACCTCCCCCTGCTCTGTAAGCAATATGTTACCGCCTTTTATATCACGGTGAACCTTGAAAATTGAATGTAAATAAGACAAGCCCTGTTTGATTTAGAGATTTAAAACAAATATTAGGACATTTTTCTTAGAGATGATTCAAACAAACTCTTAAATACATGGGAAAGGCAAAACATGAGATTCAAACTGGAGAAAATTTGGGGACAGAACCAACCAAAAGCAGAGCTATACTGATGATCAATCTAACCATGATAATCTTATCAGAATGCTTGAAACGTTGCTTTTGTAAAATCCCTTCAAACTTCATATAGACTAGTGAACTTGTCAACAAAATAAAAATTGAATATAAACTAGAAAGTAGTGTTACTTCGGACAATGCCACTCCATATTTCTCACTATGTCTAATATGATTGTAAACCACTTTAATCCCCAGACCTGTAAAAACTAGTCTATTCCAATGTGTACAACTCAGGCTGAAGTTGACCAAGTTACTTTGAAAACTCAAGTGGACTTCCACATTACACGATCATGATCTTGCTAGAATTAAAGATATTGCACCATCCACGTTATCAACGCATTCTCAAGTTAATCATATCACATATATTGGTAGTGAATGCATTGTTGCTTGGCTAACCAGTCTGTTGATGTAGTTGGTCACTGTTATTCAAAAGAACCTTTTTATATGTCATGATTTACTTGGTGATAACCAGAATAGAACTAGAGTCCTTCCAATAACAAAAATTTGAAAACTAGTACATTTCTGTCAACACTCGTATAATTTCATAATGATAATAGGAAGCTGAAATGTTTAAGAATCAATTTATTTACCAGCATTTGAAACATAGACCTGAATTAAAGTCCTAGCATGCAAGCATTAAAAATGTTTACACTATTATTTATACATGATAATGCAGCAGAAGCTAACCAGACTAAGCTATACATAGTACAAACACAGAAAAATTCCAATAGAATGAAAGTTGACGTGGCAAAATTTATCCTTTAGCAAAACTTACCAGAAACATATCACTAATATTATGTTGCTTCCAAATTTGTAAAAGCATTAATTAAGAAAGAATAAGATCACTGATCCTTCAAAAAGGCATATGTCTTTGTTATCAGTATTTATCAACAAAAGAATAAAAAAGTATTGTGAAAGTTTCAGCAAATATATACATGAAACACTGATCCAGGTACTGTTAAAGTATTGTGAAAGTTTCAGCAAATATATACATGAAACACTGATCCAGGTACTGTTGAGGACAAACATGAAAGGAAAGAGTGACAATAACAAGGTAAAAGCAAACCAGGGAATCTGCCAAACATTTCTTATGAGATTCAGAATCGATGATTTAGGGAAGGTCCCTCTGTCACCATCACAATCCCTCTCCGTTTTGAACTTTTGATACAGAGTTTTGCTGACTCAAGGAGGGTATCCCTTTGAGTTCTTCAAAGGATGCTGTAATAACATTCTTCAATCTTCAAATAAAACTCTACAAATCTATAAATTGTGAGTTCTAAACTTTCTCATGGGTGGTGCATTAATCCATTTGGCAAGAATAAGCGCAATGAGAGAATTAAAGAGGAATATTAACTATCCAACGGGAGGTCCAACTGTGCCATGAAATGATTAAAGAAGATGAAGCCACCGAAAGATTAATTAGTTAACTAAACCCTTTTGGAGCACACGTGTGAGGTAGTTGGAATTTGCCAGAATTGGTTACACTTGCCTTGGACCCTAAGTTGCATGATATGGGGAAACAGAAACGTGTATCTGAAAAGGAAGCACGCTGCAAACAGGACCCCTCAAGAATTAGGTAAAGGGGAAATGCGACATATATGACTAAGTTGCACGAAACGGTGAAATACGTACGAGTTTCCGAAATGGGCACGGGTACAAAACGTGACCCCCACCCAAATTTTGGAAACAGAGAAACACGATATATATCTATATATATTAGAATTTAGGACATTTAAGAAATGTTATGTGCAATCATAAAGCATACATGATATATTATAATTTATTACATTTAAAGTTTAAACATTATGATTAAATTTACATCACATTTACTCATGAATGATCACATAATGAAAATAGCAATATCAGAATATCCAAAATCAACCTTTATCATATATCCAAATCTCAAACTCAGCCTTTATTATATATATGAGGCTGCAAGTACAATAAAGACTATGAGGCTGCAAGAACTATAAAGACAGAAGACTAATCCTCATCAAAAAAAGACGCAGAAGCATGCTCAACAGTTGATGGTGGTGTTTAAGAAGATGATGGGCCAATTCTACTTCCAAGCTGGACCTCAATATTCAGGGCAGCAAGCGAGAGATCCAAATCAGGACTTTCTGGATCCACATCCCATTCTTTAGAAGGACCATTCTTGTATTTTAGACCCCTACAAGATGCAAGGCAAAGGATGGAGTGCACATAAACAAGATCCTCTACCTTCTATGAGCCCAACCTATTGCGCTTCATAGAATGAATAAAACCATAGGTGCTCCAATTCCTTTATGTTGATGAAGAGCTTGCCACTTGTGAAAGAACACAAATTCTATGATAACTTGCACCACCTTGTTAGGCCTATTTGTTCAATAGATTTTATAATAACATCAGCAATGAACTATGCATCTTTTACCTCTCCTGAGCAGTCTTCCGCCTTTAAAAACATTGCTCCTTTGGGGGAAGTGGCTGTGATATTTATCAAAGGTTTGCGCCTTGTATCTATCCATCCATCTGAGACTATGGTAACCCTAGAGCTACTCTAGAAAGAACGAATTGGTGATAAGATATCCTCCACAAGATCCTTCTCATTTTTGAGAAGTTGAGTTCTAATTTTCTCATAGTTGGGCCCCTTGTACCCTTGAGGAGCTTTGTTAATTGCCCTTATCATATCTTGCCATTAAGGAGAGCGAACAACATTGAATGGGATACCACATGCATAGATTCACCTAGCCATTCTGGCATCAGTTTCTTCTCTCGCTTGCACATTCAACAATTTAGCAATTTTGCTATCATGAACTAAAAAGGATGCCCCTCTGGTATTTTTGGATGCTAGTTGTTCATATTGTTGAGTGACACTTGCTCTCCTCTTCCTTGCTTCAACTACAATCCTTGGCTCAATGTTAGGTGGAGCTTGAGGTGTAGCTTGACTAAGCTCATCATGCCTTCTTTTAATTCCATCCACCACATCTTGCTCTCTTTGATATGCCCTCTTTGCCAATGGGTCTGTTGTTTTTGTGCAACATGCAATCCCCTATCCTCCTCCATGCAAAAGATGTGCCTTCACTCTTGGGTAGGAACCCTTGTACGAATTATTGCAAAGATTACATCGGCATTCCCATGAGCCACCACCTCCACATTTTTAAGACTTCTAAACATGCCTCCAAAGAGGATAATATTCAACCCTTGGGTTGGACATGGGGCTTGAACTTGTAGTTGCACCTTGGTTGGAAGCCATTGCTGCAAAAAAAGATTAAAAAAACAAATCTGTAAATAAAAATCGTTTTTCATATATTTGGAAGCATAAACTCTCGAAAAATTGAACAAATAGTAGGAAAAAACTAAGAAAATGAATGTTTCTTACCCAAATTAATTTTCTATAGCTGAAGCTAACCCAAAATGCCAAAAAAGACGAGAAATATGGTTGTAGTTGAGCCAAAATCCAAGAATATCGTAGCCGGAAACTTTGCACTCCAAATCTGCTACTGAAATCTCTTTCTCTTGTTGTTGAAATCTCCTTTGCTCATTGTTGAAAACGCCCTAGCTAAAACCACTGGTCTCTTCCTCTTTTCTCCTTGCTAAAATCGTTTGTCTCCAAGTGAAATGACTTGCTCAATTGTGTGATGAGGGAAGGAGGCGAGAGTCTTTTTATAACTTGAGAGAGGCATCTAGAAGCATCCACAAGATATTTTATTCGCCCAATCAAATATTAGAAGCGAAAAAATAAAAAATAAAAGAAAAGAAAATTCTTAACATGAAGTGGAAACATCGTCGTACGGCCTGGAAACTCGTTTTTGGACGTACTGGCCATGTTCCCCAGCGTGAAACGTGCCAGTACGGCCGGAAACACGTTTCCATGCCATACCATATGTGTTTCAGCATTTTAGTTTCGTTTCCTGGCTAAAACAGACCTATGGGCAACGTTTCCTGCAACATAGATATATAATGTGCTATTTCAGAAAATTGTATTGAAAACTTTAGCCCATGGAAAGAGAGGTTTGTATTGGTGCTTCAGGAGTTTGAACTGTGGGACATTGTTGAGAATGTAGTAGTTCCTTCCACTGATTCAATACCACTAGTTGATTTTAACACGAGGAATGTTAAGGCCAAGAGGCTCCATATACATGCTAACAAAGACCACCTTATTTCTCATGTTTTGGGGAAGACTTATGCCTTTGAGATGTGGGCAGTCATAATCAAACTTTTCCACAGCACTAATGAGAATAGAAAGATGGTGTTGCGGGAAAAACTAAGGCAAACCAAGATGTCCGAAACCGACATTGTCTCCTCATATCTCACCAAGGTCACTCAAGTGAGAGATGAGTCACCAGTAGTGGGTGAAACCATCTCTAATGAGCAGTTGGTTAGATCATCTATGAATGGTTTTACCACGAGTTGGGATGCTTTCATTGATGGAATAGTTGTCCGTGATAAACATCCAGATTGGGGAAGAATGTGGGATGATTTCCATCAAAAAGAAATAAGGCGAAATGCCAAGAGTAGTGGGCAACGTGGTGGGGGAGATGAGGAGAATGTTTCCCTAGCAACAAAGGGCAAGAAGAAGACCAAGAAGGGTTCCACAAGTCGAGCCAAGCACAAGGGTAAACAGAAGGAGAAGGATATGAGCAAAGTGAGATGCTTTACTTGTCTGAAGATGGGGCACTATGCAATGATGTATCCTAATAAGGAGAAGAAGGGTGTCACAGCATCAACCAAGGTGGATGAGTTTTCCACCAAGTTTGACAAGGAGTTTTCCTTGGTGGTTAGTCTTGCCACTAGTGCCACATCCTCTAGTGTTTGGTACATTGACAGTGGAGCTTCGGTCACATGAAAAGTGTCAGGGAGCACTTTACAAATCTTACAAAGAGGGATGTAGATATAGAGGTGATGCTTAGAGATGACTCCACTGTTAACATAGTTGGTGTTGGGACCGTGTCCTTTTAGAGGGAGTCACAACCTCCCTTTAAAGTGACAAAGGTCTTATATGTTCCAAGGTTGAAGAAGAACTTGATATCAGTGTCCACTATTGAGGACAAGGGATATGAAGTGGTGTTCCGAGATGAACAGACTCTTATGTATCCCAAGGGATCTGGTATCACTTATGCTAGAGTGATTGGAGTCTGCCATGGGAAGTTATACGAGTTCATGTTTCAAGCCTACTAGAGCATTTGGTTTCAACCACCAACAATAGTGATCTATGAAAGTTGTGGCATTGGAGTATGGCCCACTTGCACCATGGGGCACTGGAGTATTGGGGGAGATCGTCATAATGCTACCAGAGTTCAGTACTGAGCACCAGAATGTGTGCAGAGGGTGTGCTTTGGGAAAGTACACCAAGACTGCTTTCCCAAGCAATGATAGCATGGTAGCAAGGATACTTGACTTGATTCACTCTGACGTGTGTGGTCCTATGTCTTCTATATCATTGAGCGGGTATGAGTACTATGTCACCTTCATTAATGACTACCCTAGGAGGAACTGTGTTTTCTTCATGAAGACCAAGGATGAGGCCTTCAAAAGGTTCCAAGAGTTTAAAGCTCTTCTAGAGAACCAAACAAGAAAGAAGATCAAGGTGTTGAGGTCGGACAATGGGAGCGAGTATACCTCCAATGAGATGGACCTATATGCTAGAGTGGGCATCAAGAGGGATATGGCAATTCCTTACAACCCACAATAGAATTAGGTTACAGAGTGGAAGAACAGGGCCATAGTTGGGGCAGTGAGAACCGTGCTTCATGATCAAAGGCTACTTTTCCTTCTTTGGATTGAGGCGTGTAACACTACAATGTATCTGCAGAACAAGAGTCCACACATATTTTTGGGGAGCCAGACCACTGAGGAGGCTTTTTCTGGGAGAAGCCTGAGATTGGGCACTTCATGATTTTTGGGTGCCTGACATATTCACATGTCCTTGAGGGGAAGAGGACAAAGTTAGAACCCACAACTGAGAAGGGCATTTTGTGGGGTATAGCGAGACCTCCAAGTCCTATGGCGTATATATTCTTGCCAAGAGGAAAGTTGTTCTAAGGCGTGATGTGAGATTCGAGGAGAGAGCCTTGAGGTGGTCAAGAGACATGGATCAAGTAGAGCAGCAGACTCCTTAGTAAGCAAGTCCACCACAAGGTATGAGACCACCAAGTACAGGTTCACAAGGGTCTGAAGGATCACAAGGTTTAGGGGTGACAAGTCCACAAGTTACAAGGTTACAGGGCACAAGTTCTCATGGTACAAGCTCACCATCAACCAAAGGGACATCATCATCAGGCGAACAAACTTCAAAGTAGGATATTCCCACACCAACACAATTGGCCACTTTGGGGAAGAGGAAGCCAAAATGGCTTCATGATACCTTGAAAGAAGCACAGGGGTCATTGAGAAAGCCCAAGTTACCACCAAAGTGGTTTGGTGGCTATTTGGCTATGGTGAGTAGCATTACAGAGACCAAGCCATCTAGCTACAAGGAGGTTGCGGCCAGCAAGTTTGGAGGGATGCCATGGTGGAAGAGTATGCTTCCATCATGAATGATGTGTGGGAGATACTGCTAAGAGTTGAGGGGAAGTCAATGGCAACATCCAGGTGGCTCTACAAGATCAATTATGTTGTGGATGGCAAAGTTGAGAAGTTTAAAGCTCGATTTGTGGCATGGAGGTTCTCATAGTTAAAGGGAGTTGACTATGAGGAGACCTTCACTCCAGTTACTCAATACACTTCTATTAGATCAGTGGTCTCTATAGCAACAGAGATGGGTTGGAAGATCCATCAAATGAATGTGAAGACCGCATTCCTGAATGGCATTATTCAAAAGGAGCTGTACATTGAGCAGCCACATGGTTTTGAGGTGCATGGGAGGGAGTACCATGTATGCAAGTTGAAGAAGGCATTATATGGCCTAAAGCAAGCCCCGAGAGCTTGGTACTCTCAGACAGACATTTGCTTGCGGAAAAGGGGTTTCAGCAAGACTAATGTGAATCCAAACCTCTAGTACGTTGTGATGGGTGAGGATCCTCTCATTCTTGTACAGTATGTAGATGATTTATGTATTACAAGTGTAGAGAGACTCGTAGAGTATAGCAAGCGTGACCTTGCTTCAGAGTTTGAGATGACAAACATTGGACTGATGCACTATTTCTTGGGATTAGAGGTGTGGTAGGAGGAGGGTCATAACTTTCTAGGACAGGGCAAGTATGCAGCAGACATTTCAATGACATTTCATATGGAGGACTGTATGCCCATGTCCACACCTATGATTACCAACGGGAATAAGCTTCATGCTTCTGAGTCTGAGTTGGTTGATCCTGTTAGTGTCAGTCTTTCCAGCCTTCCTCCAGTGATCAAATATGTTCTTACAAAGTGGTTTCAGAGTGTTAAGGTCAAATTTTGTCATTCCAGTGAGTCTTCAAGCAAAATTTGGTCACTAGGCATTAGGTCTAGGGTTTGCTCTCACTCTTTTCAAAGTTGCCCAAATGCCAACCTATGTCACTATTCAGCTGAGCCTATCATCATTCAGAGGGTTGTCATCATCATGTCAAGTTCCATAGGGTCATTTTACAGCTTATCCATGCTTCAGTTGTGCCTAGGCAAGGTTCATTTTCCTCTCCTAAGGTTTTGAAGGCAATTTCTCTTGGACGGTCAAATCAATGGCAAAACTTGTTTCCTGATGTTCATACACCTTCCCCTATCCTTAAGGTACCTTACCAAATGCTTCACATCACTGAGATTCCCCAAAATCCTCATTTTCGCACAAACCCTAGTTTCTAGCTACAACCTGGTAATTTTCTAGGTTGGGCCTGTGTTTTGCCCTTTTGGATCCCTTCCCCTCACTCAATCTCTGAGATTTCACTTTCCCCTGCTTCTTAACATCCCTCCCCACTCCCAAAAATTTCCCCAAGAATTTAGAAGCCCCCTATCCCCTTCATTTCGCTCCATTTCGACAAAATTCCTTGTTTCACACATCGGGACAAGTCGCACTCAAATAATGTCCCAGAGAAATCAAAGATGAATTTTTGGAAACTGAGAGAGGTTTTTGTCCACAACATGCTAAAGAAGAAAAACCTCCTTCACTTTTTGCACAGGTGTCATGGTTTGAGAGAAATGTCAAGAATACCGTTGCCTCAGGAGAATCAAAGACACCTCTGAAGTGACCTTGGGAAAATCAGTCTTTCTTCTAGCGTTTGGTTAGCCAAATGATTTGCTTTGAGGGTAAAATGATGATTAACTAGACCACAAAGAGCTTTCTCCAATGAGTTCATGAGCTCAATTTGGGGTTGAGGAAGGCATTCAAAAGTTGACTGCAACAGCACTCTTCCTTGAGGCAGCCTCATTTGGCACTTTTTGACCAGTCTTGGGAGATTTGATTTTTGACAAGTCAAATCAACTCCAAATTGAAAAATTCCAGTTGGGTTGGAAAGTAGACTCAAAGACCTTTCCAACGAGCTATCCTGCGCCCGATTCCGACACCGGGAAGGCCTCCAAAAGCTTCCTGAAAAAGCGCGACATGTCAAAATAGGCGCGCGACATGTTGGGAGGTGCGCGACATGTCAGAGGGTCTCACAGAGTGTAATTTTGCAACTGGCGCGACACGTTGGGAGGTGCGCGACATGTTGGGTATGCTGCGAGACATGTCAAGCTGTCTTCCCCAAACTCAATTCAGAATTTGCTCAAGCTTCCTTTAATTCATCAAATCGATTGAGGTAGGCTCTTTAAACTTGTGAATGGCTGCTGGTTAGTTGGGAAACATCATGAATGTGTTTGTAATGATCAAATTGTGCAAGGAAAAACACTCTATATGGCTATATGTAAATTTGTAATGAGGCCAGTTCTCCTAGCCGAGAGGCAAAGGAGATCATTCAGCATCTCAGAGCTGAAAATGATGCCTTCAGAGGAGATTTGAGGGTGCCCAATGGACCATCACTTACCTGGAGCAGCGCAACAAACAGTTGGAGGAGGAGAAAGCACTTGATGAGCTATGGAGGATTCGTAGTGACCGAATCTTGAACCGAAGAAGACTCGGTGACCCATTGCCCGCTGACCGAGAGTCCATGCTCATCCAGGCAAATGCACATTTGGAGAGGCTATTGGCTAAGGCCAACCAAGAGAAGGAACATGAAAAATCATTATTGGGCGCGGATGCACGTGTGCAAGGCCAAAATGAAGATGTTTCAAAGGCGGTTGACCGAGGCTCTAAAACGGAGAAAAAGGCCCGATCCCCTCCGTATCTTGTCGAGGCTTCCTTGAAGGAGCATAGCACTAAATAGCTCAGCCACAACACAAATTTCAAAAAAAATTGAGCATTTTGGGTCATTTTTGGTATTTTTTGGCAATTTACAGGTTTTTGCTCA